>CM035813.1:45361409-45496409 GCA_020458035.1 Magallana ariakensis
CTAAAACACAAATTGTCTAGAAGAGCTCTAACTTTAGTCAGTTCAGTCTTCAAATAGTCTAGATTAAAATTTGTCAAAATCATATTCGAACAATTTGAATCTTCCCTACCTGAGGATGCTTCCACACAAGTTGCAGCTTTTCTGCCCAATCGGTTTCTGAGAAGAAGATTTTTTAAAGATTTTTCTCTATATATTCAAATGAGAAAATTCGAACCCCCTACCCCACTGTGGCCCCACCCTACCCCTCGGGATCATGAATTTATCCAACTTGAATCTACTCTAACCGAGAATGCTTTCACACAAGTTAAAGCTTTTCTGGCCGATCGGTTTCTGAGAAGAAGATTTTTAAAGATTTTTCTCTATATATTCCTATGTAAAATTTCGACCTCCCCCATTGTGGCCCCACCCTACCCCTGGGGATCATCATTTGAACAAAACTTGAACCTACACTACCTGAGGATGCTTCCACACAATTTAAAGCTTTTCTGGCTGATTAGTTTCAGAAAAGATTTTTAAAGATTACTCTATATATTACTATGTAAAAATTCGACCCCCCATTGTGGCCCCACCCTACCCCTGGGGATCATCATTTGAACAAACTTGAATCTACACTACCTGAGGATGCTTCCACACAAGTTACAGCTTTTCCGGCTAATCAGTTTCAGAGAAGAAGATTTTTTAAAAATACCAACAAATTTTCAATGATTTTTAATTATCTCCCCTTGAAAGACGGCGTGGCCCTTCATTTTAACAAACTTGAATCCCCTTAACCTAAGGATGCTTTGTGCCTAGTTTGGTTCAATTCGGCCCAGTGGTTCTGGAGAAGAAGTCGAAAATGTAAAAAGTTTACGGACAGACAGACGGACGCCGGACAAAAAGTGATCAGAAAAGCTCACTTGAGCTTTCAGCTCAGGTGAGCTAAAAAGAGAATAAAAACACCTAAAAGTATACCCCCTGCCCAAAAAATTATCCTTAGTCAAAATCACTGATCCCATTACAGATATATGCTAGGGTCAAACATACATAAACTCAAAACTATGAAAGACATAGACATGAATGAATCATTGGCAAATCTCACTAATACCAAGGTTCTGTAAAAGAGATTAGTGTATCAACACATACACTCATTACACATTCAAAACCATTATCAACACATCCAGAACAAGCACTGTATCACATATAAGCATAACTGGCACATACAGAACCATTACTGACAAACATTAAATGATGCATAACAGAGACTTATAGAACCACCACTGAAATACACAAAAGTATCACTGACACATATAGAACTGTTGCTGTCATAAACATTTAAATAACTAACACATACACACTCATGGTTCACCACCATTTTTGACACTTGAATCAATGTTACGCTCAAATCTGTTACTGACATTCACAGAACCAACAATAACACACACAACCATCACTGACAGACACACAATCTTCACTGACAGACACACAATCTTCAGTGACAGATACATGAAAATCATCACTGACACAAACAGAACCATCACTGACAGACACACAATCTTCACTAACAGACACACACAACCTTCACTGACAGACACACAATCTTCACTGACAGACACACAACCTTCACTGACAGACACACAATCTTCACTGACAGACACACAATCTTCACTGACAGACACACAACCATCACTGACACAAACACAACCACTAATGACACAATCATACACATCATTGATACAATCATAAAAACAACCATTGACAACCATAATTGACACAATCGTACAAATCACCATTGACACAATCATACAAACCATCAGTGATGGACACATATGCATATCCACTGACACATTCCGTAACATCACTAAGCTGGTATGACCTAGGTATTTTGAAATATCAATATGTATGATTGTATATTATACTCAAAATGTAATCACCTTTTCAATTATTTAAATTACTTTTCAAATTATACAAACATTGTCAATTTCAAACTCATGACTACCAGATTAATTGCTGATGATTTAACCTATAGTGCTCTTCTGTAAAACAGCAAAATTGTTAGAGAAAAAAATTATTATTTAATAAACTAATGTCAAAATTTCAAGGTGTCCCCTACTTCCTTAATACACAGAAAATGTTGATTTATTTAGCACTTGTAAGATACTCTCTGATTTAATGCCTTATAAACATCATTGTAAAAATTGCTATAAACATTTAATGACACTAATGGTATTACTGGTATATAAAATAAGAACAAAAGAAATCTTCACTGACACACATGATGTAATTCTCGACACACAAAAAATTATCAATGACACACAAAGTGTCATAACTGATACACAAGGACACACTGAAGATACACACTGAAACACAAATTGTAACAACTTCCACTAACGGAACTATCTTTGTCACAAAATGTCAAGTTGCATACCAATTTGTTCACTATACTTTAGTTTTTTTCCCTTATAAAATTCAAATAATTCGTTTTACAACTACAAAAGGTCAAAGTACATAATTTCAAAATGTCATTTTGATGAAATGTAAATAATTTTGTGAAAATATCTACATTTTATATGTGACTATTATGTAGGTGTTTCTAAAACACTACTTAAAACCATATGTTGCAGACTTCTTTTTTTGTGGAAATTGATAAAATGCTTGCATCCTGTAATTTTTTCAATGATAAAGGGTAGTTGGCGTTATGTCACAATGAAAATATGTGAGTTATCTCCCTGTAACCGCAAACGTAATCTTAATGTGCGAGAAATAAAGTAATCCGGTTCATGAAAATCTCTTTCCTGTATAAATGTGTTTATGATAAACATTGACTTGATGTTGTGAAAATGTGTTGCTACAAACCATTTTGTCACTAGTCAAACATGATTAAAAGATGGTTTACAGCATCTGAAGACATTTTGTCGCTATACATGTATAACATTGAAGTCCATTTTGAGAATCTATGTAATGGTCCTCTTTAAAAAAGAGTGGGCACTGATAAAACTTAACAGTCATGAGTTCAAAGTTACATGCAGCGTTCTAAATCATGCCATCATAAAGTAACACTGTCCATTATCTTAAATGATGTTGCCGTCATTGATTTTATTTATGGCATCATTTATATAAACTGAACCCAATTTTTCTCCCTGAACAATAAATTCCCCCCATTTCTCTTTAGATTACATGTACTTTTAACAAAAAAAAAATTAAAAAATGGAAAAGCTACAGCTTAACTATCAATATGATTTTTTTTTAGAATACAAAAAAAAAAAAGTTGACTTGTTCTTTTAGCACTCAAACCTGATACCTATTTGTATGTGACTAGTAGGCATTCCTACATTCCTCTGACCAATAACTGTAACAAATAGCACCAGAGAAGATGATGAAAAAATACAACATTAACAAAGTACATTGCACCTCCGAAGCACAGAAATAATCATGTCAGATAAGTGAAATTTCAGCAAAATGTATGATGAGTTTAGTTTTGTTTTGAATGGATAGGAAAAACTCAATTGACACAGAGATTTAACCAAACTGATAAGAAGCTTTGTCAAATTACTGACGAAAAAGCACTTGCGAATTCAATTAACAAAAATGAACACATCTTACAATTACTTAAACAAGCATATATAAAGACTTGTTCAGTGACAATGTTTTACTTAAACATATACCAAATATTGTTGGTACAAGCTGAAAAATACACTATAAATCTTCCAAACAAAAAATAAATAACATATCTTCATTACAAGAAGATTTTCATGATTAAAAATATGATACAAATTACAATTTGAGATCATATCCTATTTAGCTATGCTTCACTAAATAAAAATACCAAGTGAAACCTGCATGTTTGACATAACAGGATATGCAAATCTACATAATACTGTGGAACTGAGCAACCTTTGATATAAGCCAATCAGAATGATGTACATGTAATGAGGTTGCTGTAATACAACAGCACAACCCTTCGGATTAGAAATCGACCAGTTCAGTACTGCACTGTGAACAGAACAGTCGAGACATGCTGATACAACATAGAATCAATGTAATATCTTTTACTATAAAACTATTTCAATGACAGGCCTACTAAGACAGTACAATCCTAGCAATAAGGACTTTGTTAGCAAGAACACAAATCCTGTAGGTTTGATATAGAATGAAATCCTAATGTTCTGGACTTTTATCACTGACCATGGGATGAATCTACGAAATCCCACTGCACTACTGTACGCTAGCTTAGTCTCGTCCTGATCAGAAATATAAATGATTAATTTCCACATAAAAATCACCGATAATCATAACTTTCTCTCATTTGACTGTCTGCTATGTCTTATGTGACACCCTCAGGCTGTTTAAGTATGCTTCATGTAAACTGTCAATAAAACTGGAGTCATTCTGAAAAAAGAAAAAGAAAAACAGTAAACAGCACATTAGGAACGACTACAACCATAAAGACCTATATATAATATAAGTTAGATTTGGCCCCCATAATTTGCCATTTTTAAACATGTTTCAAGTACATAAAATTGTTATGTTATTTTTTAGAATAGTTGATATGATATATATTTATTTGATTTATTTGCACTCACTGGCAGTATATAACAAAGTGACACTATTTTTTTAATTTAATCGATATTTTTCTTATCATTTTTGAAAAGGAAATATAAAGCGAAACTTTGAACAAGATCAAACTTCTTGTCACTTTTTATCTTGGATAGATATATCTTTGATGTAATTATTTTTGTTGTCAAGGAAACACTCAATGTTTTTTGAAGGAACAACTGCTTGAAAACAAGGCGTTTTATGCTAAAAATGGGAAATGGCAGGAAAAGGTTAACTTTTGATGTTATACTTCAAAATTGTGGGCATTTGGATCAAAATGAAAATTATGAAAAACCTTCACATCGGTACTAAGGAGCAGAGAATTACAGTTAATTGATGATGTTCATTTTAGGAGGCTATATTAGGCTCTTATCATATATAGTACTCTGTAGAGAGTAGATAATTTTCTAAAAAAAAATAGCTATAGTAAAACTTGCATATAAGGTAGTACAAAGAATATGGATTTTTAGTATAAAGAAAATTGTTAATAAAATAGGGAATGAGAAAAACAATGGTTTACAAAATTTTGTAAATCCTTAAAAGCAACTTTTTATTGGAAAGTTTTATTGAAATAAATGTATGTTAAATCATTGGGTCCCACATTGTGGTCCTTTTCTGGTAACTATTTTTACAATAAAAGTAATGACTACCACAAAAACAACGACGACAGACAATGAATAAGTTTGATCGAAACAACCTTTTGCTCAATGAGCTAAAAAGCATGTTGGTGTCTTATGATGAACAGGACAACTACTTTGAAACTCATTTAATCCTTGCATTCCTCTTAAATATGTAAGTTTTACCATGGTCACACAGATTTTTAGCTATCGATCAAGTAGAACTTTGCTTAACAATAGCACAATTATTTTTTTTATAACAAACCTTAATTAGATATAGGAGGGCTTGCTGTAGTTGTTCTTTGGTGAGAGCTGCTACAGGAAGGTCCTCTGTGGTTTCCTGAGACATCACTGAAACAAAACAATGGTCAATTTAAAATCCAAGGGAATATCAGGTTAAAGAGAAACATAACAGGTACACATATATTTCAACAAAATTAACAAATATGACACAACCACAAAAATTAATCAACAAAACAATTATACCCAATAACTTCATTGCAACTGACATTACTGATAATGAACTTTGTTCATTATAAACATTCAAACATAGGTAATCGCAGCTTACAAAGCTCACAGAGACGAGGCATTACCTTTATGAGGCATCACCTTTATGAGCCCACCTTTATCATATTATATGAAAATCATAGTTAATGATCTTGGATATTCATGGATACTGTTTTGACACAATATCGTATATCACATGTTAAAAAATTATATGATCTCATAATCATATGTTCATTTCATACGGTATTATAAGACACAATGTTTATCAATACAATTTTATAAAATATGATATTGCATCCTATTAAACTTACAATATATATATCATATAATATAATACTGTAATAAATAATGATGCAATATGATATTGAAACATATGATATGACATTGTATCGTGTTATACATTATTGTATTTGATCACATAATACAATATAATAATATATATATGATACAATATAGTATGATATGATACAATATCATATCACATAATACATCCAAATATTGTTACCTATGATACGATATTGTTTAATATAGTATGATATTGTTTTGATTGATATTGTATCATATTTGATACATAATATGATATGGTATCATATGATACCATATAATTTGATACAACATTGTATCATATTATAATTTATGATACATTTTCATGTGACACCGTAATATATTATATTAACATTATAAATATATTATCATATTATACAATTTCATGTGATATAATTATATATTATATAAAACAATATCATTTTATGCAATATCATATAAAACAATATCTTGTGATAAAAAATATAAAATACAATCATATTGTACAATATTGTATCATAATATACAATACTATACATAACAATATCATGATTCAATATAATATCAAAATGTACAAAAAATTGATACAATATCATATCATATCATACAACTATTTACAATATATGATATAATATTGTAACATATAAAACATAAGTTTATCAATACTATATCATAGGAATCATGTTGTTTTATTTAACAACAAACACATTTATCAAGCAGGTCTGAGTGAGAAAGGAGATTTTTTTAGCATCCTTGATAATGGAGATCAGGCTCTGCATCTGAACCTACCTGTGCAATTCTTTTATATTATAGTTAAATCAACTATGCAAGTTTGAAAAAATACTATTATCTATAAAACATGTGACATGTTCCAAAATAACTTGACCTCATCCAGCATCCGAATGGCTCAGATTCAGTATTCAAGCCTGTCAGGTGCATCAGTATCACAAGACGCATCATCCATGCAAGTTCAGTGATGTTAAGACCAGTAATAACTAAGATATAATCATCAGAGGGCACCTGCTCCAAAAACTTTAACCAGCTCTAAAAACCTTTACCTACTCCAGCATCCGAAACCTATCGCTCAGATTCAGCATTCATGGCTGTCAGGTGTACCAGTGTCAAGACGCATCATCCATGCAAGTTTGGTGAAGTAAGGACCAGTAATAACTAAGATATAATCATTAGAGGGCACCTGCTCCAAAAACTTTAACCAGCTCTAAAAACCTTAACCTCCTCCAGCATCCAAAACCTATCGCTCAAATTCAGCATTCATGCCTGTCAGGTGCATTAGTATCATAAGACGCACCATCCATGCAAGTTTGGTGAAGTAAGTATCAGTAATAACTAAGATATAATCATAAGAGGACACCTGCTCCAAAAACTTTAACCAGCTCCAAAAACTTTAACCTCCTCCAGCATTCAAAATGTATGGCTCAGATTAAGCATTCAAGCCTGTCTGGTGCATAAGTATCATAAGACGCACCATCCATGCAAGTTTGGTGAAGTTAGGACCAGTAGTAACTTAGAAATTGCTATCAAAGGGCACCTGCTCCAAAATCTCTAACTTGCTCCAAAAACTTTAACCTCCTCCAGCATCTGAAATTCATGGCCCAGATTCAGCATCAAAGTCTTTCAATTCCATATGTAGGTCCCGATGCATCATCCATGCAAGTTTGGTGAAGATAGGACAAGTAATAACTTAGATACTGGACCTGCAACAAAAACTTTAACCAGGACCAGATGACCATAAGCATAAGCTCCCCCACCTTCATCTTGGTGAGCTAAAAATGTAAAGAACAAGAAAAACTGGACATGGATTCCTAGCCAACTGGTTTTTTGTATAACATAACATGAGGTCCATGGGCAACAGATCTCACCTGAACAACAATTCTTGTATGGCTTACTCTTTTAAAATATCATAAAACTCACAAAAATTTGTATGTACATGTTTTCTAAGAGTTGTCAATACATAAAAACGATTATATAAAAACGCCTCCTTTTTTCAGACATAATATACTAAGATCTAAGATGCATTAACTGACCAGTCTTATTATCCTAGGTCTCAAAATATCAAAGATAACAAAATTGTAGTTCCTGAAAAGAAGATCTACATGTTTCTATGTTGAACTTTTAACCCCTTTTGGAGCCAAAGTATTGTCACGTTTTAATCTGGGGATCTTGGTTAATAATAAAATATGATTTATATGATAAAAGAAATAGCTTTTGATATATTTTTTTCTAACCACTTTGAGGCAGTAAATTAACCATTAATCAGCAGTTTTTTTTTAGACTAAGTTAAATGTAAAACAGTGAATTAGATGACATAGCACCATTCATTGTATTTCTATAACTGACAAACACATATCTTAGAATGAAGTTTAAAAAAAAAAATACCTACACAGTGTGCGAAATTAACTTTTTTGAACCATAGACAATTGGTCTACAACATTTTCAAAATCTATAGACCTGGCTGATTTCCTATAGACCAAAAATAACAACAAACATTATTCTTTATTTGTATTGTTACAGTAATTTTGTTCAGGATGAAATAACCTGGTGCCTTACAGCATAATTAGAGAGAGAATAGGAACTCTTACTAGAAACACGGTGCAGGGTGCCCGGCTCTAAAAACCACACACAGTGACACTGTCTTCTAATGATTATTTTGTAATACCAATCAAATAAACTCAGAGTATAGAAAAAAAATTATGCAAAATACCCTATTCTTTAAATACTGTATATGCATGTAACACGATACAAAAGGAAACAATAGCGCAGAATCGAACGTCAGCAATTGAATTCCAAGTGTGCAGTCTGGCCCCGGGGCCATAAAAGTTAGACTAGCTCACTTTTGATCTCAGTCTCACTTTTCCACTATATGTTCCTTTTGTAAAAGTGAGACTGAAATCATAAGTGAGCTCGACTAACTTTTATGGCCCCGGGGCCAGGTGTCACAAAGGAGAAAACGGTTTTATGACTATTTAACTCGTTCTGATGTGAAGACATTATCCTGACAAAGTTTACAAAGTGTGTTTGGACATCAGTGATGAGTTCTGACACATCAGAAGATGTGTTTCTTACCTACACAATGTGTTTCTAACACATGGCATGTGCTGGTCTGTGACTTACATGTTGTATTGGCAGGTGAGGCTGATTTTGGAGACTGGGTGAAAGCCATTGGAGTGAGTAAAACATCAGGGTTCTGAGGAAGTAACCTTGACAGCCCAGAGGCCTGAAACAGTGCAATAAAAGCAAAAACTATTAACTCTTGATTCAAGTTGATTCAAAAACATTTTAAATCACAATCATGTTTTAGACAATTTTTTTTTGTACAGAATGAAAACTTTATTATGAGTATAAAACATTTGAAATATAATGTACCACTTCTGAACCCAGTGAAAAAGAGTTCTGTAATGCTGCAGGTGTAAGAAGATTTTCTGTTCCCTCCATTTCCTGAATGTTGGGGGACTTTTTAATAACTTGATCCTCCAAATTACCAACATCTGTATTTTCACTGACTTTTAAATAAAGTGATATGTCATGTTTAGCACCGTGTGAGACTTTATCAGAATCATTCTCTGGAATCTTGTTTGGAGGGGACCTGTTTTTGCTCGACTTAAAATTCTGAGAAAGAGGTTTCAAAGTGGGAGCAGAGGAGGGCTTTGTGGGCCGTTCCCGTCGCTGTTGTCGCTCGATGTCCTCCACCATGGAACCACTAGACATGATGTGACGCAGCAAGTCTTGAGATTTGGAGTCCCCCTCTGTCATAGATACAGACCTAGAACATAATCAAATTAATTCTATATGTTGCTATATATCAGAAGAAGCAAATGTTCACACGATTTTTTAACGAACTGTTTAGTCAGTCACTAACCTGTGAAAGGGTTGTGATCTTTGGGGTTCTGTTTTGTTGGTTGTCTGTTGCTGAAGACTAGCATTCCTAAATAATGTTTCTAGACTTATGGGAGCTGTTGCTGGTGCTGTGTTAACAGAGGCCAGAGGGGGGACTGACTGGGCACCCCCTCGGTCTGGATCTCCTCCTCCTGAACAACAAGCAACAAATACTGCTTAATGACAGCATGCATGTTCATCATTTATTCTAATCCTTACATACAGCAATTAGAAAAGGGTTTTTGTTTTGGCTAAATATATTTGAAACTGCCCATACTTCATACAGTGCAAGTAACAATATATCCTAATAAATATCCTGAGCAATTCCTTACCCTCATCATTTACATCCTTGATTTTCAATGGGGTGGGTCTGATTAAGTTGGATGTCTTGGTGGCTGATGCATTTGGGTTGTCGATCAATGGTTTAGGGTCTCCTGCTTTAGGAAGATTACTGCCACCACACTTTGACTGCAATCATGAAAATGATAGAGAGAAAATTATTATCACTGCTTGAATATTGACTATATGAACAAAACAAATTCAAAGTTTTTGAGAATAAATTTGTCTTGTTTACTGGTACTCAATAATTCGATATAATTCGCTGATTCCCTGAAAACCGATTCCCTTCGAAACAGACTGCCTCCCTGCAGAAAGGTGTGTCAGTTCGATGAAAATGATACACAACTATTCGGAAAACTTAGTAACTTCTGTTAACCAATGGAAAAGTTCCCGAATATTACAAATAAAATCATTAATATTCATAATCATTATGATTTAATTCTAGTTGCAACATCCTTTTTGATTGGCTATACTTTATTCATCTTTCCTGCGTCACAATTTGATGCGCTCGCAATTTAATTTTATTTATTTTGATGTTATAACTTGTTAATACAAGAAGAATTATATTAATTGGTACTTTTTCTGATTGATTGTTTGTATCGGCATAATGAAACAGTTAAAGTATACCATTGAGGCAGTCAGCAAGATTCCAGTTCCCCTAAAGCAAGCCTATTTTCCTCGGCTTAGCCTTAGGGAATAGACTTGCTCTCGGAGAACTGGAATATTGCTGACTCCCTCAATGGTATACATGTACATGTACTTTTTTGAATATCATTTGAAGAAGAGGCAGAGATCATTTAATTCCAATTTTAGAGAAAATGTAGGCATTCTGGATATATTTCATGGATAAACCTCCGAGATTTAATTGTTACTGATTTTCTGAATATTTCAATGAAAATGACAGTTTAAAACAACTTTTTGTCATGATTTCTATATACCATGACTCGAATACACTTTATTCAAACAAACTAATTTCAAAGCACCAAAAAAAACATATCTTTAATTTGAGTTCATAAACCTACAGCTCATTTCATTTACTAGATCTTGTCCTAACGATCATCAAATTTCTTTGGGAAAAATTTGCCAATTATTAAACTTGTCATGTTTAATGTGTGTTTTTAGGCAACAGTGATTTTGTGACCCTCTTTAAAAGGAAAATATAGTAATTTACTCTGCATATGACTACATTTGATCCAAAAGGGACTCACTAAAGCAATATTGCCTTCAACCCCAGTCAACATTTCTATAGTATTTGGTGTTACCCTGTCATATTCGTGCTGAGCTTTGGACAGCATCTGTAGAATGTCCACATTTTTGGGTGTGCTTTCCTCCTTGTCCAGAATACTGTCCGACTCGGAAGCTCTTCTCTGTCTCATGTCTGACTTAGCACGGTGATAATCAATAGCCAATTGAAGCAGACTGAAGAAAAACAAAACACTATTTTCAACAAAATATACATGATCGTACTTACATATTTTTTTTCATTTGATGTCTAATTAGACTGAGAGATGATTTACATTGAATACATTATACTGTAGATTCCTAATATTAAACGCGTGTAATTAATATACATGTAAAATCGCCAGAAGCACTTCTCAGAAATTTCAAAACCTCGCTTTTATTTTTTTTGACGTATGTAAACAATATGAAACTATAATAAAAATTCAGCATTCATGATTTTTTGTTCCCGCGATTTGACAGAAAACGATTGAATCGAGGAATTAAGTACTCTCGCAAAATAAGGAATCTACAGTAGTATAACCTAATTATGAAACTGCTTTATATTACAAGTACTCATATATTTCCCAATGGAGTACAGTGTACACACAACTACATTTAATCAGAACAACTATCAAAACACTAAGTCTGTAATTCAATATCATGCACTGATCTTGATTTTTTTATCCTTGGCAATAATCATCAAAGTATTGATTTATACATTGTATTTGCATTTTATCTTAATTAATTAACTTAACTATATTAATTAATGAACACTTTTTATTTCAGTCTTGCATTGCTTTGCATAATTTAAAGACATTATAAAATCATCAATTGTAAATATAAATATTAAAGCATAAAAGCTGTCTTAAATTAATGTTTTGTTAAATATACTGCTATACTTTACTACCGGTAATTGTAAACATTGGGCAATTAGACAGTCTTCTTCTTAGAAATCTATTGTGATGTAAGCAACCCCACAAGCTACTTTAAAGTTTCCTTAAAACCTACGAAGAAGGTTATTTCATCCCAAAATACATCTTCTTAAAAATTAAGCTCAGAGAAAGATTAGATTTCAGCGGGATGATTAGGAGATATTAGAGATGCAGCAATATGTCTGCCATTACAGTGTCATTTTTGGCTGACTGTGAGGGGGAGCTTAGTGAAGCATACAAACATCTGTTTCCCATGTGCAGTCTTGCTCTCTGATTCTCATCACTGATTCCCAAAACAACCTAAATTCTGTTCTCATATCACTCTTCTATTTAGATTCACATATTGTATAAATGTTGATAAAAGCGTTTAACAGAGTATTTTTTTTCAGTGCAAACAGTACCACAGTATGCTGAGAAATTGCGGCAGAACTAAGGTTTGCATGATGACATCAAAATAGTAAACTATATTGAGAAAGTTAAAGAAATCACCTTTTAATTTATAGCAGTATAGAGAAGTTCATGTACTTCATGCATTCTGAGAGTATTGCACAAGAGAAAGCTGTCATTGTGACAGCAAACTGGGTTTTCTTTTGTGTGAACAGTATCCACAACCCATTTGACTATGTTAACCCTGAATTGATAAACTCTAACTATCCTGAGAAATGGGGTACTCTATATGCAATATTTTGCAAAGAAATGACCAAGTTCAACAGCTGGTATTTTTCGCCAAAATAAAAAAAAATCAAAATCAAAGTAATATATACATCTCTGATATATGCACAATTCATCTGCAAAACACACATTTCCTATCTTGAAAACTGTAGGAGGAGTTATCTGTACAATAGGGGTACCCTATTGTAAACAAAACTGCACAAAAAAAAATCCAAGTAACATGCACATCTCTGATATATGTACAATTGATCTGCAAAAGAAAAACTTTCTATCTTAATTGAAAACTGTAGGAGGAGTTATATGTACAATAGGGGTACTCTTTTGGCACCCAGCCAGCCCGCCATTTTCACCATTTCAATTACTAGATTTTTCCTTTGAAAAACCGGGTTAATAAGCAATACGTCCCCCTTCTGGCACCCCTATCTTATTTGAATGTTGTAGTTTTACACGCTAAACAAGCTTCATCAAAATTTGAACAAAGATATTTGTAAATGTATTTTCAATACAATTGCTTTGAAATACAATAAATATTTCTCCATACTCTTATGTTTTTCTGCTAAAAGCTGACATGAATTCATATAAGCATTTCGTCGCCATATTAGTTTTGATCGCTCCTCTACTGCCACTGGGGTATATATACCAGTTGAGAAAGCTAGTTGGTTGCTTTCCGATCGAGGCATTCAGATTTCCCACAGTGTGTGGTTTGCGCATGTGCTATGTTAAAACATACACAGGAAAACGGTCTACAATTATCAAGGATTTTTGAAATATGTGTGCCTGGATTTCAGTCTGTCTTGTTTCGTCGTTCATCGGATATTCCTTGCCAGTGCAGTGGTTGTCATATTATTTTTGTTCAAAACGCGTTTCTAAAAGTCTTCTCGTCCAATGTAACGTGTTCGGGTGTATGAAATACCTGAATGCGGTGATGCATGAATAGTGCTATCGGCCTTATATAAGGGGTGTGTAGCAATGAGCAGAATAGGAATCGACAACTAATATGGCGGTAGTCAGAGTTAAAAGGGAAATATAGTGTATTTATGAATTCATGTCAACTTTAAGAGATTTCTTTGTTATCTGAATTATATGACAGTTACAGTGAAAGTCACAAATGGCGAAATTTTTTTCAATGTTCCATCCCTCAAATTGGCTTATTGTAGTATAATTATACATTATATCAATTTATTTTTGCAATGAACTTATATTTGCATCTTTTGCAATCACTTTCACATTGCAAAAATACAATATGCAGAAATTATGTAAGGTATTTTTTGTTATTAGAAACTCTTTGAATCACAAAAAAAAACCCAACCCAACTTAAGGAGTCTCAGGAAGAATTTTTAAAAGTACAATTTCCTTTAATTTTTTTCTAATAAAGGGTCAACTTAATAGTAAACTATGTGCAAAATTTAAAGTACCTAAATTGACTGGAAAGTTTCTGTTTATAGCGCTCAAATTTTGGTCGTATGTTTGAATCATCCCAACATTTTATATAAGATTATATATAAAAAGGGGGGTTATCATTTTCAATTTAATATGTAAAAATTTCAAACATACAATTCTCTTTCAATTTTTAGCGATGGAAGGTTTACGAATAAGTAAACTTTTTGCCAAATTAAAAACGAAATTGACCGGTTGGTTTTGGTCTCATAAACGTGTCTTAATTGCCAGCCATTTTACTTATAGAATTGTATAGAATAAAAGGATGTTTACAAATCAAATTTAATTTTATTTGTAATGGAAAAAAAAATACCTTTCTACTCACACAGAACATAAAAGGATTATATTTTAATTTAATTATTGACGCTGCAATAAAAATGCACAACGTTTATTTTTGTCAATTGTTATGTCAATGTCTCAACCGATTTTGAAGAAGCAGTGAAATGATTACATTATTCTAAGGATTCATTTCATAAAAAATAATTTTTATGATAAGTAATTTTGTTAAATAAAAAGGTTACATGATAACCTGTATATCTGAACATTTGACACTGTTTCCTTTTTACGCAAGTAATGCGCAATACCCTGCGCACAGGGCACAACATTTTAAACCTGCGACCGACCTTAAAGTGCTACAAACCTGGTGCGCAACAACTGCCTTGGAATATGCATATTGTAAAATTCAAATTTCAAAGCCAAAATTAAGTGCTAACCAGTTTCCAGAACTCATAGATTCTGTTGCATCTGATGTAAACATGTTTCAGAGATAATGTTTACACAATGATAAAATAGACTGAAACCAGGTACATATGGCAGTAATTATTTTTTCATGTATTAATTGATTCTCTGTTAACTTCACATTATGTCAGTAAAATGAAATGCCTGATTTAATCACCGTAAATAATAACGAGCATGAATTTGAAATGGGTTTACCAGCAAAAACTACAAACCTGCTAGCTTCCTGAAATAAAATGTGCAGAAGTATGTCTGGCAGTTAAAAAAAAGTAAACATTCCTTCATCACTTTACAGCATATGATGACAACAAAATGTGCAAAAAATTATGTTATCTTGCCTACTTATGTTCTACCTATTGATAAACCAAATTCCTTTACACACCTACTTTTTTCTGTGGAAGATTTATATTAAAGGTGATCAACTGCTTGACGCACCCCACAGAGAAGCATATGCTTTGTGGATAGGATTACTAGTATTCTGAATACTAATTGCTCAACCTGATTGCAAAGCATGATAACATGTCTGCAAGTCTGTCTATAGTTCATTAACTTAGATATATACCTACCTATTCATAAGTTGTCCAATGCGTGCACATTCATCTTTATCATAAAACCAAATGCCATAAATCGCTGCAACCAAAATAAGAATCATTAATAAGTAAGATTTTGCTTTTAAAACAAATCATGCTCTTAGACTACAAAATTTCATACAATATGTTCCTATGTCCATCACTTTTTTTTTAATTTCAAAATAAAAACACATACCAATCATCAAAGAACAGCTGAAATCAATAAAAGACAAAAATTCTGAGATTTCTTCTTTCACATGTCTCCTCTCTTTATCCGAAGATTTAAAAAAACCAAAAGGCCCATGGGCCACATTGCTCACATGAACAACAGTTCCTTGTATCATTCTATATCATTTCAAAAAAATATTTTAATTTCATATCTCCTTGTTAAACTTTGGACACCTCTTGGGGCCCCAGTATTAGGCAGTCATGATTTAACAATTTAGAATCTACAATAATTGAGAATGCTTGCATAGTAATCTTTCAAATTGTGGCATTGTAGTTTTTGAGAACAAGTTTTTTAAACATTTTCCTTATATATTTATAAGGTAAACTTTGAACACCTCTTGGAGCCCCCAGTATTGGTCTGGGGGGTCACGACTTTAACAATTTAGAATCTACAAATCAGGTTTTCTTTTATGTGAATTGTATCCATAATCCATTTGTCAACTGGGAATTGATAACACTACCTATCCAGAGAAATGGAGTAACCTTTTTGCAATATTCTGCGAGAAAATGACTTAGTCCAACAGCTGGCATCTTTTTCATAAATAATTAAAAATAAAAATCCAAGTAATTCGCACATCTCTGATATATGTACAATTGATTAGCAATACATCAACTTCCTATCTTGAAAACTGTAGGAGGAGTTATCTGTACCATAGGGGTACCCTTTTGGCAGCCGCCTGCCTGCCTGCCATTTTCACCATTTCAATAACTGGATTTTTCCTTTGGAAAACCCGGTTATTAAAAAGTCTCAGGAGATTTTGCATTGCAAACAACTTGAAAGTACCTGGAGGATTATGTTGAAAAGTTGTGTAAGACGTTTTGAGAACCTCCAAATGGATAAAAGTTGTATATTCCCATTACATTTATAAATCTATTGTAAGAGTTTTCATTTCATTATGTAATTAACTATCAAAAATTAAAAGTTTCAACTTGCAATAAAAGAAATTTTTACTACTCACTACTGCAAAACAAAGTATTTATTTACATGATGAACTTTGAATCCCCTATTAGGAACCCCTTCATGAACATCATCAACAGATGGTTTCTATTTTCATATCCATCATTTTGATAAAAGAAAGATCAAAACCAAACTATTCACTGTCTACATGGCATCATATGTCAACATTTCATCTTTAAAAAATAATTTGATATCAGTGACATTTAAGATTTGTACATGTAATTTGTAGAGAAAAATCTGAGGAACCAATCAAATTGACCATGCACCAATCAAGGTTGAATGACTTGCATAGTTGTCAAGATTATAAATGCCTGAAATAAACAGAAAAACTTTCATTGAAACTGTCAGCTGATGCTATGTGAGGCTCCAACCACTGACCTTTGGAATTTCGATACAGAAGAAATGGGTCCTGGAGCTGGAATTCCAAATCTTTTGTGATAGGTTCTATCTGGTTGTTCAACCCAAGTCGGTTCAAAATCATAAAACCATTGTTTGGAGAGGCTGACCTGTGATAAAAAATACAGCAAAACAATGAGAGATTACAAAATGCCTCTAGCATAGAAAGGTGCAGGTCTGCAACACAAAGCAGGATCTGTTCTCCGAGAGGGTTAATCAGAAATGCACTTACTTCCTCTCATTGGTATAGTAATACCCCCATGAAAAAAACCCCAACATATTGCCAATTTAATTTGTAAGGATTCATACATGAAGATAAAACTGTGAATTAAAAAAAGAATGAATTCTGCTCATATATACTGGTACATTTTATTAGCAATTGTTTTCAAATCTAAGATTCTGTTTCTGCAAGCCTGAAAAGAAGAATTGTTATCATTGATGCAATGGTCAAAGCTTGAACTGAGGGTACCTTAATGTATTAAATGAAAAATCTTTTTTATTGCAAATTATAAAAGAAATGCTCAGGTCAAATCAATTACCGTGATCTCATCTATAACTATTAAGAGTTGTATTGAGTACTATTTCTGACCAAAAGGGAACCACAAGTTTCAATTTTGCTACACAAAAATTAATAAGACCCTAATACCTTCTGAATATTCAAGAGAGGAATGCCATTTTTAAGGGTACTGGTATATGGCTATAAAAAACTTTCTTCTAATGGGTTTTGGAAAAAAATTTGAAGCTGCTCATCAGCATCAATGGATACGTGTTGATGCTCTAAACCTACCTTATAATAACCCCCTGCCACCAACAAAGAGATGTTTAACAGACACCCAGCCACAGGTAAAACATTATCTACACACAGAATGCTCTAACAATGAATTAGACTGGAAACACCTTAACTAGCTCAGCCACCATCCTGCGGCTGGCAAGTACAAAGAAGATTGCTTAAAAAATCGGAGAATATTTTGTGCTGATTAATTGTTTTCCATTTGGTGGAATCCAAAACCCACTGGTTATGTAAACTCTTGACTCCCCATCACTCGATAAGAGCTTGAACTGACAATACTGCAACACAATTTATCCAATGCAAACATGCAGTTTACATACTTGAGGTTAAAGAGCGGAAGACATGAGGAGTCAGCTTGATTTTAGTGAGTTACAGCTGTTTCTTTGGCTCTGTTGGTGTCTGTACCTACAAGCTAATTTACTTCAAAGTCATTTGTCGAGTATAGTTATAGTCAGCTGGTGTAGTGTACCTAATAGTAGTGTTTCTCTGACACATATATACATATAGCATTGTGTGCGAGACATTTCTCAGCTCTGGGAATTTTACTGCCAAATCTTTCTATCATAGGATCAAACATTAGTATGTGACATTGACCAGGCAGCATGGAGGTTACTCAGACACTGACGCTTCCCAGGTAAGATTTTACTGCAAGGTTACTGCTAATTGCTGGGGTAACCATGGGGAATGGACAGTTCTCTGTCCCATCATCACGACCTCTCCCTGACCCCTGTCTATTACCGCAGGAGAAGGCTCATGGTACTCTGAGCTTTCCTTTCTGCATTGATCAAGCATAAAAAGCATGCAAAGAGGCTGTAATTGATTTTAAAAAGTAGTTTCTGCAATCAATTTGTAATCACTTGAAATTTAACAAATAATTGACCAATATTATTACCATTTTAGATGAAAAGAACTGCCAATCTTAACACATATAGAACTTCTTTAATTAGAATACAGTTGTTAATCTGTGTAAATTTTTAAGCTTAATTAATGACAGGCTCAAGTGTTGGTTGGTTATATAAGTAAAAAAATTACAAACATCAGGCTGTGCAGCGTTGAGGCGATGCTGTCACTACACATTAGTCTCATTCTCACACTTTGCCAGTGCTTATTCAGAACAGAGGATGCAATCACTATTGCTATTCCCTGCCTAATGTCAACATCAAACGTAAAATAATCTGTAGTGGTGTAAATTGATCATTACTCACTATATGTAGACATAATTTTATAAATTAATAAATTGATGAATGCCATCAGAATATGATGAAAACTATGCCAGTGTGACTGGAAATTCTGTGATAATCACATTTAAATCATATCTTGATACAAGATTATAATGGTTGGTCATTAAATATGACCCAATTGCATTGTCTTTTTCACAGTTGAATCATTTACATGTAATTATGAAAAACCAACAGACAAATGCATTCTGTGTGTACTGGGTTATAAACTGGCACTCAAGTCAGTCGTGTTAATTATTCCTCCAGAACAAAATCACTGGAGAAACTAATAAACCATACCATGTGTTTCTCAGTTCTTGGCAGAAGAAACCCTCTTCAATGCTCCATAATTTCTTGTCTTGCAAGGAGTGCCTAAACTAAGCTTGCTCTGCTTTCTAAGTCTTAGCCATTTGGATCGGCAGAGGTCTGTCAACATCAACATTCTTAGAGTCACCGTACACATGCACTGGGTTCCTGTCTCACTCTGACGTTATCTCCAACCAGCTTTAAATTGCCATGCTTGCGTTCCCCATATCACATAATGAAGAACTAAATATCATATTTATAGAGATCTTGAATGAGTAAGAAAATGATGAATTTTAGGATTTTTGCCAGAACATAATTGGGATGTGCGATGTTAACTTAAAATTTAACAACACATTATCGGGGGAAGACAGTTTCTCTGTTTACTTTTTACGGATAGGCCTGATCAGGGCTTAGTATATTAATCTTGAATGAATGTACAAACAGTACAAATATACATCTGAACACGTTTTCAATTTACTGATCAAATTTCAACTCCATGTCTAAATTATTCAGAATGTATGACTCATAAATTTATTCATTTTTTTATGAAACTCACTGTCCTCCTAAAGTGTTATTTTTAGATCTTCTTGGTGAAAAGTCTCATCGACAATAGACATGAAAGTTTAAGGTCACAGACGTTACTTGGAAGCTTATGAGTGGACAGAAAAAAAAATTACTACCCTTTATATGATCTTGTGATATCTAAATGGACCTTTAAGTCAATGATACTCATGGTTATAAATAAAATTGGGTACAAGTTCTTTTTACCAGCATTGCATTAGAAATTACAGTGTATTTATTTTTTTTTTCTACAGTCAAACTTCGTTATCTCGAACTAGATGGGAGTGTTTACAAACTTCGAGATATCTGAGTATTCGATATATCGATAGTAAAATTCTGAAAAAAAAATAAGTGGTTGGGACTTACAAATCACCTCGACATATCCATTGTATTCGAGATAGCAGTGTTTGAGATATCGAAGTTCAACTGTACTATAATAGTTTATATATTAATCTTCAATTATTTGAGTACATGCATGTACTTTTGAATACATTTACTTGAATAATCAACATAAAATTTCCTAACAAGATATCATGAAGTTTTTCTGAATGCTTTCCTACTTTTAATAGATAGAAACAAAGTGCAGGTATGGCAGTGTGATAAGGTTTAGTGCAATATGACGTTATCTTGGACAACCATTCAGAAACCACTCTCTGTAATGTAAATCCCACTGCTCAACAGCTTCACCCACTTACTACACATAAATGCACTCACCTTTTATACACAAATAACGATCCCTCAATGGAGGTCTTCTCCTGCAAAACGAAAATAAAAAATAACCATAAAGCAAATATGAACATTGCAATTATATTTCGAGACTTTACAGAAAACAAACTGGTAAAATAGGAATGCTGCAATAGAATCCTTTTAAAATGTCTTTGAAAAAAGACATAGTAAGAGATAACATTGATAGTGCTCAAGTGCTATATACAATTCATGGTAAAGTTAAAATGTTCGAAAAAAGGGTTCTAAAGAATTTTAAAGTTTAATTTCCCAAATAAGTACAGTTGAACTTCGATATCTCGAACACTGATATCTCAAATACAACGGATATGTTGAAGTGATTTGTAAGTCCAAACCACTTATTTTTAAACTATTTTACCCTCAATATCTCGAATACTCGGATATCTTGAAGTCTTTAAACAGTACCATCTAGTTCGAGATAAAAAAGTTTGACTGTATATGTACATTGTATATGTTTTTATACATTCATATAACTCAATTCTTTATTTCACACAAGTAATTATAAATACCCCCAAACAGCTGTATACATGTAGAGAGATTGCAAAAATGAAATTTAAAAACTTGCAAGGACTTTGATTTTGCTACATTCATTTGTAAAGTGTAGTATCTACCAGTAGGTTCTTTATAATTTGTTTAACTTAGAGATCTAGAGGTTTCAGTAGTTCCAATCCATCCACTAGCTGTTTCACTTCAAAATGTAGTGATGAGTGCTAAAATCAGATAACCTTAAGGAGGCTCGATGGTCAACAAATTAACCATCAGAGTCCTACTAAAAGCTTTCAGATATGATTGGTTTACCTATAAACTATAATTTAGTAAAGAAAAAATTCATAAATTTTACATTCTAAAATTGAGTACGGTATTTTCCTATATTTTATATAGAGTTCTTCTTCTAAAGGAGATCAATACAGTCTAAAAATGGTCACGACCATTAAGCACTCTTAACACATTAAGATTTTTTTAATCTTAAAATACTACCAGTAAATTGATTAAGGGTCCTTCACACCTTTGGAAAAAAGAACTATATATGATATTAGTCAAATTTGGCCCCCATAATTTGCCATTTTTTTGAAGTGTTTCAGGTACATTAAATTGTTGTGTTATTTTTTAGAAGAGTTAATGTAAACTATATTTTTCACCTATTTATTTGATTTATTTTAACTCACTGGCAGCATATGATGTCAGAAGTGACGCTATTTTAATAATTCAATCAAAATCAGTCATTATTTGACATTTTTCTTATCTTTTTTTCGAATGGGAAATATAGAGCGACGCTTTGAACAAGAACAAAATTTTTGTCACTTATAAGTACTGAATAGATACATCTTTGGTGAAAATATTTTGTTTGTTCAAGCAATCGCTCAATGTTTTCTTACAGAAAAACTGCTTGAAAACCAGCCGTTTTACGCTAAAAATGCGAAAATGGCGGGAAAAGGTAAACTTTATGATGTCATATTTTTAAATTGTGGGCACTTTATTCAAAATGAAAATTATGAATAAACTTCAAATGTATATCTGTACAAAGAAAACAAAGAATTACAGTAAAATGATGATGTTCATTTCAGGGGGCCATTTTAGGGTCAAACCATATATAGTCCTTTCATAAGATGCTCATGGGCCACATCGCTCACCTAAAATATTTTTATAAATATGAAACTTGCACAGTTATCTTACAACTTGTAGCACTAGAGATCTTGAGAAGATTTTTTTCTATATAGTTCTATATTGAACTTTGAACCCCACTTGGAATCAGTACATGTGTATCGGTCCAGGTTTCACAGTTTTAACAATTCAGAATGGACATTATCTGAGGATGCTAGTTTAGAAATCTCATAAATTGTAGTACTCACTGGTATTAAGCCGATATGCGTACCATTTGGTACGCATATCATAAAATGGCGACAAGCTCTGCAGATTCAGAAGTTTTCACTGCTTTATTTATTTATTGAGGTCGTATTTCAGCAGATAAAACATACATGTTTGAAGGGCTATTGAGTCTTCACATGTAGCGAATTAAATTAAATTAAAATCCTCTTACCAACCTTTGTACCAAGTTTGGTTAAATTTGGCCTGGTAGGTTTAGAGAAGTCAAAAATGTACAAAGTTTACAGACAGTCACACAGACGGACAACAGGTGATCAGAAAAGCTCACTTGAACTTTCGGTTTAGGTGAGCTAAGACCCCTAAAGAGACATACTGATGCACAACCACTGATTTCCCAAACAATGAATATTCACATCATTTCAACAGATTTTATATCTTATATGAAAAAATCAATTTCTGAAAAATTATGGTATTCAAAATTAAATAAAAAGAATTATTGATCACAAAAATATTGAGTTTCCCTTTTCCCAGCTTCATGCATGCATGGTCACATCAGCAAAGGGGGCCAGATGTAAATACTGCAGTGTGGCATATACACTGTATCATGAGAAAGCGGCCTCTCGGTGGAACATGATGTCTTCATGTCTTCATGAACTTATAAAATTTCTATACATTGTATTCATTAATGAATGCATATTTCTGACTACAGAGTACAGATATCAAATAACATTAAAAACAATCTATACTTATAAATTAAGGCATTTTGCCAATAAACTTCGAAATGCCTGCACCCGAGTAACTGCTCACACCTTTGGCATTTCAACATGTGTGAGTTGATGTCCGTAAGCTATAATTGAATTTGACCTGATAAGTAATTATTATAAGATAAATTAAAAACCTACTTTCATTTTCGATAAACCAGCCCGAAATAGCAAATATGTGAGTAAGGTGGTGGACACGCTTTGGCGGATCCAAGTCGGTCGGAGTTTGCATCAAAAAATATACTTACAATGAAATAATATTGAATGATTATGTCAAGAGTGAATACATATCCTGGGAACCTATTTCGGGTATACATAAGAATTGAGATTTGACAAATGTTGAATAAATAAAATGAGCCAATTCGTTTCTTGAATGTGCGATTTTTGTTTTGATGAATAGAACTTTCCAGAACGGGGTAACCAAGAACGCGGTTTGACTAATTAACGTAATGTTGGAGAATGTAGGATGAGTCACCATGCTTTGTGGGCAGATCGGACATCTGGTTAATACAAAAAAGTTAATAAATAAAATGGGCCAATAGACGCGATTTTATTTTTGATGGAAAGAACTTTACAGAACGGGATGCCAAAAAAATGGGGTTGACAAATTAACGGTATGGCGAAAATTGGGTACACGTTTTTAAATAACATATACAGTGGAGCCTCAGTTATCCGGACTCTTTCGTTCCAAAGTCCAATCGTCCGGATAGGTGAGGCATCCGGATATCTGAAATGAGTCTATTGTTGTCGTAAATGATAATTTATATGTTTATTATGGGTGTTAATACTGTTTTCTTTGCCTTTCATACTTAATAGCAACAAATTAGAGTTGTCCTTTGAAATTCACCTGTTTTAAATACAAGGAACCCTGCTTTATATTGTTATTTAATCAGGAAATATTAACCAAACTATAATTATAGCCAAATGTAGCTAAATATATTGTGTCCAAGTGTGAAATGTGCCTATTTACGTTCTGTTTTTAACAATCTATATCTAGACACGTCAATGTTTAACCAATGCACTTCCGATCAGTTGAAATGCTTTCCTTTTTGTTTTCTTCCTATTCTTCCGGTTTTGACTTTATCTAAAAAAGCATTCTTGAGACACTTCGTTTAAAATAATTTTTTTGAATATAAATACCACAAAGCTATGAAAAACTTCCTAGATTTATTAAGCACATTCTTCCTTTTAAATAGAGGGGTGTTTTAAAAAGTGATTGCACTTGACAGGTGATTAGTGTAAAGATACCCAAGCCAAGTGCAGTGAGGCACGACTAATCCTGTCTAACCAGCAATGTCGGTAGTATTTGAAAGTTATTTGAGAAGTCAGAGTGTTTATACAAGCTACTCATGGGGGCTAGCAGGTGAAAAAGTGTGAAACTCAATTGATAGACTTAATCTTTCTATTGTATTGATCGGAGTATCATTAAATTTTACCGTCCGGTTAAATGAAGCAAAATTTATAGTTAAACAGTATTTTGTGGTAAAAACAGACCGTCCGGATCTGGAACGCGAAATTCCGGATATATGAGACAAAATATCGTATACAAAATCTGTTCCCAAAAAAATAGTCCGTAAACTGAAGCGTCTGGATATCTGGCATCCGGATATCTGAAGCCCCACTGTATATTTTTTATACCACGACAGATTAGTAGTAAACCTTATAGATTAATTTGTTGACAGTGTTTTATCTAAATTTCTTATTTTGGGCAATAATAAGTAAAATTTGACATAAAGAACAAAGTTCTAAAAAGAGATACCACGCACTATACACCCACACTCTGGTTTGAAATAAGATAATAGTCTATTTTTTTCCAGTCAGCTGCAACAAAAAGAATTAAGGCCATGTACATGTTCATGTGTATATACTCCATTTCAGCATAGATTTTCATCCCTGTCCTCTCCTCTAAATTTTCAGCCACGCAGTTGCTTTTTTATTTCAATTTTATAGAATATTTTAAGAAAAGGAATTAAGAAAAATTTCGGACACAAAACATAGAAAAATGAACAAAAAAGCCTGGTTCAACATATTAAGCATTGTATTATAATATAATATGTAAATATAATATAATATGTGAATTATTGTTAATCCCCGCGCTTGCGCGGGATATCATCTAGTTGATTTGTTTAATACTTATTCCCACTGTAACTATTTTTAGACAGCAACCACAATCACATGACACTCAAATCAATGTCCAAAACAACTCGGTTTGTTTACATGTGGAATTCTGGATGAGTTTTAACAACTTGTTAGCTGATAGGTGAAGACTAAGAATGCTTGAAACCTTTCGTAAAATCAAACTTCTATTTCTATTTCCATTGTCATAATGAAATATTTAAATATCTTTTTTGAGTCACTATAAGAATTAAGAATTTTATTTAAAAGTGAGCTATATGACTCGCAGGAACTGTAAACATACATGAACTACATTTGGCTGTGTATTCTATTTAGCGCTTTTGGCAGAATGCGGCTTCCGCTAAAACAAGTACATCGCTAAATGCCATGCATATATGTATAATAATAGTCACATTCAGGAATACGCTAATTCAAATCCAAGCCAACTTGTTCAAAAATTAATTTCCGCCAAATATTGTACATGACAATACGTTTACAGTATTATATAGTTCAGAGAAAACATCCCCACCAGTATTTATCCAAGTGCCTATGAACAACAGCCACAGAAAAAAATGATTTCATACGAAGTTACTAAGCAGCAAGTGCAATAGCTAAAGATGTCACAGAATGTAAACATATTCATTGCACGTGTATCTTCATCTGGTTTCTGTAAATGCATTAAAATGATCAATGTTTAAATCATTGTGAGGACTTTAAAAAACTGAACACTGCCCATCTACTGTGAAAAAAAAAATAAATGTATCCATCCTAGTAAATATCAGAGTTATCCTTCCTGGGCTAGAAAACAACATTGTCCATTGCATTCAATATTCAGGCTTAATACAATGCAGAATTTAGATAATTATGGTCTGTTTTATTATTCAACATTAGGTAAAATTTAGCTTAGAATATATATATTCTAATAATTTTTACCAGATTTCTAGAGTTGACTGAAATATTTTTAAAAAATTGTAATTGGCAATTTATTGAAAATAATATAAATTTTTTTAGTTTATATTATTTTCAATAAATTGCAAATGACATGTAAATGCAATCACCACACACATAAAACTAAAACTACTAAAACAATTCTCAACAACAGAAATTCCTGAATAGAGAACATTTTTGAAAACTTGGCCTTTCTTGCATAATTGGCCTCACTCATGAGGTCTCGAAGGTGGTATGGTCATACATTTCACAATTCAGATTCCTTATATACTAGTCAAAGATGCTTCAAACCAAAAATGGTAACAATGAAAATTGTTTACAGACAACGCACGCTGCACAATGACGGATGAAGACCAATTGCAAAAGGTCATCTGAGTGACTCAGATGACCTAAAATATCAATTCTTAGTTCTAATCATACTTATTCTATTGACCACCAATACTTTTCTTCGAAATAAAAAAAAAAACACCAACAAAATATGCGATAATCTACATGTATTATACATATCCTACATTTGTCTGCTTGTTCTAGGGCTTTGATAGTCTTATTATACAGATCAACTTTAACTGTGTTGAACTCTAACAATTCAACTCAAATCCTAACAAATTCAAACAGTTTGAATTGAATGTTGACTACTGTGGTTTCATCAATATTCGTCGAATACCAATTTTCGTGGATTTCGTTTTTAAGTTGATCCACGAAATTAAATGTTCAGTGAAATGCAATTTCTGTTAACATTTTGTATTGATAGGGTTATTGGCCACGAATTTACGTATCCTTGAAACTGCGATTTTCACTTTATCCACGAAATTTGATACCCTTGAATATTAATGAAACCACAGTACTAATTAACTAACTTTTTAGCTCTAGCATTAAGTATCTTCCAGCTCTGACCAAATCTAGGTCAATTCAAAACAAGTGAAAAGCAAATCAGGTTTCCTTTTATGTGAATTGTATCCATAATCCATTTGTCAACCTGGAATTGATAACACTACCTATCCAGAGAAATGGAGTAACCTTGGAGCCCGCCTGCTTGCCATTTTCACCATTTCAATATTAAACCGGATTTTTTCTTTGGAAAACCCGGTTTTAAACTCAAGAAAATGCCATGCTATATCCAAAACACTAAACATCAAGTAAATTTCAACAACAAGAGGCCCATGGGCCACACTGCTCACCTGAACAATAGTTCTTGTATCATTCTATTTCCAAATGTTTAACTATGAGACTTCCGAAAGTATTAAAAAACCTCTCTAACTCTCTATAATCCAAATTTTGACGATATTTTAAACAAAATAAAAAAGGAGCCTAGTTTTTCGGACATCATTTTAATAGATATCTTATAATCTAAGATATTTTAAGATCTAAGATGCATCAACTGGCCAATTGTATTACTGTATACAGGGAAATATTCGCACCCGTTATATTTTACGCCCCTTTCACTCTTGTTGTCAGCGGGCGAATTTAAGACTGGGCGAATTCCTTTGTCTCATATCATTTCTGGTAAAAAACATTAAGGACTGCGTGTTACAACACACTTTGAAAAATTACGCACTTTGAAAAAGATTTTCAAAGTGCATTAATTTTGGGACCAGTTCAACGCATTTTGAAAAAAATAATTTTTTTTTTTCAAAGTGCGCTGATATCATCGATATTAACGCACTTTGAAAAAAATTGTTCTGGGTTTGGTCAAAATAACGGATACTTTTATGTACAATAAATGATTGTTTCAATCTTGTTTAGCTCAATGGGATATATTTAAAAAAGAGCCCAAGGCATTCTCAGCTAACTTGATAAACAGTTTCTTGATTAGAATTTTTTTCTTTTCCCATATGCTTACGTAGTTTGTCAATTTACACATAAAAACAACTCGGGAGATATGAATTATCCAAATATGACATAAACTGCATCGCTTAGAAATAGGGGTGTGCAATATTACCGGTATATCGGTATATTGCGGTTTAATCCTTGCTGACAATATATTGCGATAATAAAATCAAATACCAGTATTTTATGATATATGAATATATAAGAAAAAAATAAATTTTGAAGAAACAGCTGATATAAACTTTAAAAGTGTTTGAAACTCGCCAAGACATCGACAAGGCCTTCGGTTCAAGTGAGCTAAAAACTGAAAAATTTGTAATTGGATGTTAAAAGACTGCTTTGACATCATTCCTTTGTTCCTGTTGTCTAAAAACTTCTTTAGCTTTGGCAGTCATTTAGACTAGCTTAAGTGATCCAGTGAAGTTTGTGTCATCAACAAAGGGAATTTCAACCAACAATTCCCATAAATGGTATAATATGGCTTCCTAAATCTCATTCTTGCAAAAACAAAACGAACTGAGAAACTTTAAGTATACAGGAAACAATATTCATGTATAATTTCGCATACTTTCACATACAACTCTCCATTGCATTTTTCTCTTGTGACCCAGAAAAAAAAAATATAATAAAAGAACAGTATGCATTAATTGACATACCTAATTAATAATTACATACAATTTGATCTCTATAGATTTCTGATCATAGTTTAGCAAGGGGTTTAATGAACAGTGACAAAAAAGGTTGAACTCTTGAACCACAACCACTTAAATTGCACATTAAAAAATCATTTGTGATGTAATGTCTAAATACATGATGTCCAAGAGTTAAACAATGCATTGCAATACTAGATAGATAAGCAGTTCAAAGCCCACAATCTGATCTTTGATTCATTCTTGATTATCATGATTCAATTCAGTTAAAAAATTAGTATACATGTTTCTGTATTGAACGGATTCCAAGATTGGATGTTGTTAGTCAAATCATTAAAATCTGTGAGAGTTTTCATTCAAAATAGAGGGTGCCATAACTACAATAACAACTTCATAAAGTTGAAATATGCTTGATACGTTTAAGGTCACCAGTGCTGGGCTGGTTGGTTGAATATTCTTAGACATGGAAGATATATTTGGCGGATTTAATTTTATGTGTAAAACCCAGATCACAACAAGAGATTTTTGTGAAACACTTATGCCCCCTCTCCTAGACCTCTGCAAAGAAAACAAACGGAAACTGCAGTAATTTGGAATTTTTTTTAAGTCCAAGGAGCATAACTCTGTCAAAATTTGTGAAAATTTCTGATTGATCGTAACCAAAATCAAACCATGATCGTCGCAAACCATGGTTTTGAGTCCACAAGTTTCCTCAAATAATGATGGAAAGAATCGATGTGAATCACACATGGGTCTCCGACGAAGAAATCAAACTTGACCTAGATATTTTAATGATAAATCTGTATACCAAATATCATTTCAGTATGTGCAACCTCTATGAAGAAAATAAAATTTGATATGTCACTGTTGGTGAACCGACCGACAGATCGACAGACGGACATCATAATAATATTAATATATAATATAACAAAGTCCTAAAAAAATATGAACACGTAGTTACTTTTAGGCTCCGCTAAAACTGAATGATTATATAAGCAGAAGTAAATCCTATTTTAAACCTGTTTTCTACAAGCTGGCATTGATGACTTACAGACCTTTTCAGGGAATTTAAGAATTTATTGAAAATATCATAAAATTGTGATTATGCTTTATCTTATTGCCCCTAATTATGTCTTCAATACTTATAGAATATCAGACTGTTGTTTTGGCCTCGGCCCTGGTATCAGCCCAAGTGGCTGTTATCAGTCCATTATATAAGCCCAAAGGGCGCGGCCGGTAAGAGTAAGGAGCACATACATAAAACATATTACAAGGAATGAAATGAAACATAGTGATTCAAAATAAAATAATCACAACAAGCACTCCCCTTAAAAAACAAAAAGCAGTTCTGAAACAAAAACAGAAAAAACCCATGGCAAGTATCTTATATTTTATTGATACAGAAAAGTTGGCCGGGGCACACTCATTACTGATCATTGTAGTCTAAAAATTTTGTCGCCAAGCAAAATGAGATAAAAAGCAGGGGGATAAGCTTGCACAACCCCAGTGCGAGAGGAACATTTGAGTGGTTGATAGATGTATCAGGGTTGTGCAATATGGTAAAAAAGAGGAGGCAAGTTGCTCAGGATTTATGGTAGTTGTCAATGGGGCAAATGTCGCTACATGTTTTTTTATGCACTTGCAGTGATGGCTGTACTGTAGACACATTATTAATCAGCCTGGGTCTGACTATTTATATGTTAGGATGAATTTTCAAATGCATTTGCAAAGATTGGAATTCTTGGAAGAAATTAGAAAGTCTGTGTTTGAAAAATTCAAATAAATTATGAAACTGGTCCGTTTCTTGGTCAATCTGCATATCATCAGTCACGCTTGAATAATGAAATACTGACCATGGCTATTGTCTGCTGCTATGATCAGAACCAGAAGTTTGGATTAGACAATGAAATGTTCTTAGTATTAAGTTTAATCATGTAATAAGTAAAATTTTGTAAGAAAGACATGGCATCAACTCCTTCGTAATCACTAAAGCTGTGCTTAGTGACTGCTTACCAGTAATATGATCTACCTACCAAAATTATTTACATGTGAAAACAAGGATGACATTTGAAGATCAATGCAAATATTATTGCCTTCGCCAAATGGCCAAGCCATAAAACAGCATTCATTTGAATGCATGTACAGTATAAAATTAAGATAACCTACAATAACAAATACAAGAGAAATAATTACAGCATAGGATAAAAGCATACCGAATAGTGCATCCCACCGCAAGCACGATTTATTTACACTGCGTAGTTGTGCCATTTTGAAAGCATGCATGAGTATATGTAATCTTTTTTTGTTGTTGTTGGTAAGTTTCATCATTTAACACGCTTCAATAAAGCATTTTCTAACTTACCCACTGATTACTTTTAGGATTGAACGAATACAAAGCAACTTGTGTAGCTGTATCGACGATGTCACTTATGTATGGATCTCTTTGCTGCAAAGCAGCTAAGTTCATCCTACTTTCCTCCGCCATTGTTTGTACAAAACAGGCTAGCAGTGAATATTATTTGCTGCGCCCCAAGCATGTGCAAAACAAATAATTTTTTTAACAAAAATGTATACAACGATAAAAAATAAATAATTAATCGAATATTTATTCGATATCCTTTTTTGTGTAATTTCGTGTGTCTGGTGAAATGTGATACAGGTAGCGCATGCACTGGAATTTGGTCAAGCGTATCATCCACGGTGAGCTGAACAGCCTGTCGATGGTTATCGGCTACTTAGCTCTACCAGAGAGCACACTTGATATGTGGAAGACTTGAATTTGAGGAATAATACTGTGAAGCATTAGATTCTCGATTACTATTCACGAAAATGTATCATTATCATGATGGGCTTAAACCCCGGATGAGTGATGCTGGAAGTTGCATTGAATGAAGGGCGAGATGAAAAAAGCGGATTCTTGAAATACTAAGAATTAATATAGACATATATTGGCGTTTAGGATGGCCTCTCCAGGACCAGGTGAGTAACATATACAGATTCTTTAAGTAATATCTGAAAACACGCAATAATCCTAGGATTTAAATTCCCCGTGCGAGGAAGATACAAAACCGATATTCGATTAAGATGGCAGCCCTGTTGATGATGGTGAATACTTCGAGTCTGTAGCGTGGTTTATATCAATACCAACTCCTCGTTTATTGCATTATCTGTGATTGTGTTTTCCAGATCATCTGATGGTGGTTAAAAAAGATTTTTGATAAAAATGTTCAATATCAATGTAACTTGAACAACAGATTTATTCTACATAAGGTCTATATATCAATTATTCAAAATTATTGCACATGTGAGGCAATATAACATAAATTAACAAAGCTCTATTTTACATGAAGTGCCAGTTTTGTCTTGCACACTGACAGGAAATTTATGTGTGTTTCTAAGAATGGTTTTTACAGGTGCATAATTTTGAATATATTAAGATAGTTATGTATAGTTAATGGCATGGCCTTGAGGCAATCAAAATGTCACAAGTGATAAAACCTTACAATGTTCTATAGCTTTATGACAAAAAAAAGCTCGTTATATCCAGCTGATTTTTCATTCACCCATGAATTTAAAGAAGAGGATGCTCCCCCAACCATACCGATCAGAAGGAGGGGGTGCTTTTTCTTACATAATATCACTTATTATAATAAAAAAAAACCCTTGCAGATTAACCAACAGTAGTAATGATCCTTAGGCTGTTCTACTAATTGAATCCTGCATGGTCAGGAATGCTTAGAAACTGATACAGCCTCACACATGATCCCTGGTGAGAAGACGAAGCTTTTTCTCATTACCAGGTGGTCACTAGGCAATGGTATGGACAGCATTATTTGACCCAGGCTGATGTTCAACACAATGCTTTAATTAGCACACACAGAGCCCTGTTGGGCACTAATTGTGCCTCTTATCTGCCATGCAACAAATGCAGCTCTCAAAACACTCAGCCATGTGTCTCATATAAATCTGCATCATTAATTGAGGATAGTAAATCAGAGCATGACAGCTAACTTCTAAAAATAATTTATATTTCATAGATTTTTAATAAAACAAACAAACCTACTATATATTTCCTTTTAATATTAGTCTGATATTGATCTTGAAGATTTAAGATATTTGATATTCCTTGTACTTATCCAGTCTCCACATAACTTGTTTGTGCAGTGTCTGCAGCATAAACGTGTGTGAGTGGGTGGTTAATGCTACTCTCAAAACATTAGCCTTATATTCTTACTGATTGTTGTTCTCAATTGCAATGCTCTTGCATACAAAAATAGACAATCGGGAATTTTTTTTTTTTTAGATCTAATTCAATATTTGAACTTTCAGGGATTTTCCACACCATTTTTAGAAAGGGGCCCAAAGCCCTTGGAATTAGGAATTTTACGACAATTGATCAAAAAAAGGGAAATTTTTATGTGCTACTGTAAGAAAAATTTGAAGAATTGACGCACCTTTAGTGGTTCAGAATAAAGTTTATTGCCTAAAAAACCCCAGATCAGGCCAAAATAAAATTATTGTTTGTTTGGAATTGCCTCCCGCCTTATTGAAATACCCCCACTGATAAAATTTTATTAGCAAAAAATAAAGAACTTTTTTTATATGGAAATTTTTATTTTTTTTAACAATCTATAATGAGGTTAACTTCAAGTTTGAAAAATAAAAAAAAATTTCCTCCCTCCCTCCTTGGTTTAGAGACCTCCAGATGGCAATTCCAAACAAACATTTTTTAAAGGATGACCTCATCCTGAATTCCAATCCTCATGTACTTTTGTAAGAATGTGCATATGTGGTCAAGTTTTAGTGCAATTAATTTGAAGGGAAAATTGAGTGGAATTATGGGGAAAAAAGGGACCCTGGAGTGTTTTAGAATTGGGAAAGGGGCCAAAGTTTGGCCCTACATGGGGCAGTGGAAAATCATTGACTCTGTTGTATTTTTCAGAGTAACATTTGGTAACTTTAAATTGACACATGAAATATTCATGAACACCCATTTATTTCAATGATATTTTGATATTTCTTAATGACATCAAATTATGGTATAAAACATGAATACAAATACCCCTAAATAATGAATGTATATTGTGTGTATGTATATATATATATACCAGGTATGTGTGTACTTAGTTTATTTGAATGTGTTTAAAGCTTATTTTCCCCCAACAGGAACATGCAGATCTAATGATTTCATCGTAATGTGTTCATTAAGTTAAATATGTTTATAAACTGTGTACTACAGATTCTCATAGGGATTTGAAGTATAAACATTTATTTATTCTCCAACCTGAAATTACTTGGCAAGATGATCAATCAAACTATGCCTTCATTTCTTTATCAATAAGATCAGAATCAGAACTAATTTTCACCTTTTTGAGCTGATTTGATAACTGATTTATTGCATAATTGTACATGCATTTAATATTTACACAACAGTCAAAACACAAAACACAATTATGGACAAATATTTGCATAAAATTCCACAAAGTGATGCCTGTTTTTTGAGGTATTTACTTCGATCATTAATAAGCAACCATATGCATTGTCAATGTCAAAATGTTAAAAAAAATAAATCAGTGTATAAAGCCAGACGACCATAATCTCGCAATAAATGTGATTGCATCTTTGGCTTATATATAAATTACATTTTTCCTGATTTATATTATTGAATGTTATGAACTACATGTATGATTTTGTACATGCAAAATAAATTTTCAAATTACAAATCCAAGATAGATGTCCAATTTTATTAAGATGACAGTGATGCAAATCATAAAATTGATTTTATTTCTAGTTCATGCAATTACTATTGGTATATGATCATATTCTTACTTATTGTAATAAGCATTTTGTGTCACCTAGCTGAGCCCCTCGGGTGACTTAAAAGTATTACATCTTATTGTATCTGTTGTTGCTTGTTGTACGTGTGTCGTTCTTTTGAACATTTTAAGCTTTCTCTCATAAACTGATTAACCAATCTTCACCAGATATCATGGGTACCTTCTGTAGAGGAAGGGGCCAGGAACATTAATTTTTAATTCATGGTCACCACACCCTAGGGACTTAAGGTTTAAGTGAAACTGCATGTACTATTCATTTACAAAACAAATTTAGTACATGTTTATTCTGTTACATATGTTTGAGTTTTGACATATATTATCCATCTTGCAAACAACTGGCAAGTTGCAATTAAGCCAATTATGAGATATATGTCTTTGCTCTTTTGGTGAGTATAGAACAATTGCAATTGCTTCTCAGGCAATTCCAACAAAAAAAAATAACAACCTCAAATGTTTTAAATACATAATCACCAACACCCCTTTTAATAAATCTTGATATAAATACAGCATACATGTTAAACTCCGGTAATGAAAAACTAAAAGCCGGAACCGGAAAGTGGAAGTATTGTGCGCAGTCTTTCTGGCATATAATTCAAAGCACAGATTTATATGTACTACATATGTAGTAAGGGTTTCTGATTAGTAATTAACAATATCAACTAAAAAATAAAAGACTTTTGAAATTTAGTAATATCAACACATGCAATAAAAATGAGACAGAGCTATAAAGCGGTAAACTTCCGCGTAAATCGCTAGAATTAATGTATGAATACATGCAGGGAAATTAGTGGGTTATAAAGTTAGCGATCATTGCAGAAAAAATTTACAAAACATGGCTAATGCAGGTTATGTATTTTTTCTGCAATGTCGCCACCTTCATATCCCACATGAATCACCAAAGAAAGAATTTTATTTATATATTTACATCTATCTTTTAACAAATTATAAATTGATTGTAAAAAATAAGTAAAATTCACTAAATTATTGTTAATGTATGTACATCAGTACAAGAGCAAGACCTAATTTAGACAAAATAAGACCAGATTCACAGTTTCTTCCAGTGGTCATGAGCATTGGTGATCAAAGTCTCATGTCTCGTTATAATGAACAATATGGATAGGAAGGTAAATTTACTATCATGGCAGTAGGCATTTATCTAAAGTCTAGCTCGATAAAAAGTATTATTATAAATGAACATTAAACACTCAGCTGCACTGATGTTGTCCTTGATATATGCTTTATGTATCTTTAATACATCGAGGAATTTTTCCAAAATCTGCCAGGATGACCTGGAAAATTGGTACCAGTATTTACAGTACTATTATTTACTATGATTTAATAGTATTCAACATAACTTTAGTCCTGACCTTTTTTTGGTTTTTTACAGTTTGATACATGTACCAGTACCATCAGTTAATTTGTAACTGATTTATCTAATGAATGTATGGATTCATTGGAGGTGTTCTAGCATTTCATTGCCCAGTGAATGAATTAGTGGAGATTTTTATGACAGCACTCTTACTTTACTGCATAATTGATAGGATAGATGTCAGAAAAATTACTATTGGAACTGCAGATATATTGATCCATAATTAATCATTGCATTGCTAAGAAAGTCCAGTAGTGCAAATAAAGTGGATAATTTACAGTCAATTCTGTAAAGGAATTCAATCAATTATCACACCTTTATTCATAGTTTTAAGACTTGATAGTATTGCATTGGTGTGTAAAGAAATTACATCCTGCCACACACACACATACACACTCTGTGTGTGTTTAATCTGTATATATATATATATGTAATGATTGATGGTACATTAATTTGTACGCTCTTTTAAAGCTACATGTACCTACAAGGTCTGTCAACTTGAAATGAATTTGGTTCAATAAAATTTGAATTATAAAATATTCATTTATTGATTTTCTTATTAATGCTTTAAATGCTTTTTTCTGTCTATCTTGAATAGTCTCCCTTCATGAAGTCTGCCAACATTATTGATCAATGTGCTGCACATGTTAAGTAATCGCTCAATATCTACTAGATTACAAAGTTACTTTGTAGCCCAATATTCAATCAACTGGCTTGCAAAGAAATTTAATAGGTCACCATTGTTTAGAGTGTGATCAATATTGAATCCCCCAGGATCTACAAGCTAACAAAAGTCAGTCTGTACCAGCACCTTTGGCAAATCCTACTGCCTGCTGGAAGCCACCTATCAGCTATTGTTTCCACCATGTCAGACAGCCTAAACATCTCCCGCTGCCACTGTCTGTGTGAAGACATTCCAAAGCAGTATTGATTTTAACATATTTTTTCAATTTATTTACACTATAAGTCTATACATGGGTGCTGAGTGAAATTCAGCTGTAAGGGCTTCCGTATATTGATGTGTTTGGTGTAGATACTGGGCCTGTTGTACAGGAGGCATTGTCAGCCATTGTTAGCTAGTCTGTTACCTGTATTTAACTAACAGGTATCTGAGTGGAGAGAGCTCCAGTTGGCTCTTTCTTGTGATGGTCCTTGGGATTCTGCTGTTCATAGACTGGCTGACACACATGGTGACCATACAGAGGTGGGTACTACTGGGCCAGTGTGAGTAGCTTTGGTACTTGTCCTGAGAAGCTGGCTGCCTTTTCCTGAAGGCAGCATCCCCAGTATTACAATTTGTAGGCTGCAGATAATCAATACTTTCATGGCCTGTGAAAGTTTAATATACCAAAGCTGGTTGTTTTGTGGAAGGCAAATCAGATATGTTTATTGGAAATCATTCTGTTTCCACTGTAGACATGTACTCATTCTTGTTGTTTGGTGACTGTCTTAACTACTATCTTTGTGTAGCAAAACTTATAAATTGTTTTATTTGAAAAAAAATGTTGTAAAAAGAATCACATTTTGCTTTTTAAAAATGACCAATGATGAATTGGTAAAGGCATGATTTTTGTTCAATGCATAACATGCCATCATCAATAGGATTGGTGGTATCTGGTATTCTTTTTTGTGTTCCTGTTTTGCTGGCTGGTATACAGTACCAGTAGTTTATTTTTATCGCAAATCTTACATGAAAGTATTCGCTACGACCGATGTAGCATTGCGTTGAGTGATGACACTTTCTAATCGGTGTGTATTTCAATTGTGATTCGAAATAAAGATTCTGATTGGCGCATTTATATAGACCCGCCCATTTATCAAATGCATGTTGAGAACATGATGCTAACACGTGGAAAGATATGTCGGAGAAAGAAAACATCTCATGAAGTTGTACTAGCAAGTTAAAAAATTACAGAGTTATTTGATATTAAACAAACGGGGCGATGTTCACGTACATGTGTAAATAATATTAATGAAATGAAAAAGAAAAGTTCCCTAAAAGCAGGGATCGGTGCATATAGATTATCAGTCACAGATTGTACCTCGCTTATCGAATTATGTTATTCAGTTCATTGAGAAAAAAAAATTCGCCAGAAACTGTTTAGTGAACAAATAAATTTTACGTTACCGTTCATAATGTACCAGTTACTGTATATATGAAAAATCGCATGAGTTGAACAGTTTTTCCTCACCAAAAACTTGTTGCAAAATGTAGATCCACAGGAAAATTCGGGTTGACACGCCGTGAAATCCATTAGACGTTTTACAGCATATGTCTTCACTGTTATGTTTACAATAAATCTGTACTGAAAATCTTTGAAACATCGTCAACAGCTCCGCAAACTGAAGAAGTGTGGTTTGTTTATATACTTGGAAAACTGTAAAATTGCGACTCGATCTGCACGTGAATTTTACAATCCGAGGTCGATTAGCGTGTTTGAGAGAAAGTCAGTGTCAACGTCAGTAGTAAATATTGTGTGATGAATATCGAAGAACATATAATAAAATGAATGTTTCTACAGACTAAGTGAGTTACAAAATAACGTTTATCACAGATCAGTCCAAAATTGAACACGTTTACATGCCGTAAATTTCAAATTTTTGGTATGATTGAAAACACATGCACACTTGTAGTTTTGAGTGTGTCATATTAATCGGTCAAAGTTCAATAAAATGCAATATAGGCTATGTAATATTTATTGTCAATATCTGTTGTGAATTCTTTGGAATAAGCTACAACAAAATAAATTGATGCGTTAAACAGTTAAAATGATTTGAATTTATCGATGAAGTATGTATTATATTGAAAAATGAATTGGGGATTGAACCTGTTTAAACAGCGTGTTTTAAAAAGAAGATGCGATTATTGTGAGAACTCTTAGTCAATTCTTGCAGTGATTTAGTTTTTGCAGTTCAGATAAAGAGTTAACGACACATCTGGTAGTTGGTGCATAAATTATCAATACCACGTTAGCAGGTAAGAGTGGGCGGGTACTAAAACGGCCAATGAAAATGCTTTTGTTATAACTGCAACTCGCGATCCCAATAGTGTCGTCACTCAACGCATCAGTTTATCGCTCGCAGCGAATACACCCAAGTAAGATTTGCGATAAATTCTCTAGGATGTATATGCAACCCTTTATCCTTCCTGTTTTTCTTCATTCTTCATATATTATCACACTGGATACATAGACTTCTGACTACTATTTAAGTTTTTATTGATTTTAAACCATTTTTTAAATATAACATGTATCCATTATATATTTTAGGAAGAAACAATGAGAATTATAATTCTCCCAGTGTTAATACACACGAGGGGCCACACATCTACTCCAAACCTCAGCCAGGCGGTGGCATCACCATCAAAACAGATTCAAATCACAGCAAACCACTTAGTTCAGCGTGGACCACTGCACTGGGGGCTGCCACTGCCAACGTTGGAAACACCAACACAATGACTCGAAAACGAGCACCACCACGAAAGCAACAAAACCAGAATGTGAGGCCACCAAGGGCCTTGTTTTGTTTAACGTTGGAAAACCCTATACGTAAATTGTGCATCAGGATTGTGGAATGGAAATATCCTTTTGTAATTCTTAAGTTCTTGGGAGTATATAGTAGATTCTATTACCTTGGATTATTTTACTTGGTTTGTATGGTCTTTACAGCTTGCGTTGATGTTGTACTGGTGTTTGATGTAAATCATGCTGAAGTCATGCTTTCAACAAAGGTAAGATTTTTTTCTGTTAAGAGTAAATGAATTTATACATTTGGCAGTCATTTATTACCACTTTGTGCAACTAGTTGCGGAGGGAATATAGCGTTACTAAGTGTATGTACTCATAGATGTTTTAGTATATTGGTGTACAAGTCTGAGGTCAATATTGAATGAAATCCTCAGTACATACAGCAACTGTGCATACTTCCTAATTAAGCATTGTAATGCATCAAACTGTGTTCACTTCCAAAGTTATCTGTGATTTACTTCTTGAAGTATCAAATACATATGTTATCAAGTAGATACAACTCAAATTGTGTGTGTGAGTTGTGATAAAACATATTAATATGTTGACATTGTGGCAGAGGATAGTGGCAAACAAAAGACACAGGTCAATACTGCCAATACATCAAAAAGTGTTCCCTGTTTTGATGGGATGCTACAGCTGCTTGGCTGTTTTCTTGTTCTACCGTATATTGAATTTCTAAAAAGACAATTTATAAGTTAATATGACATAATTATTTATTATCAGTGACCCTTATTGTATGGATAAAGGTCGGGTCTCCTACATTAGAAGATCCTAACACTTGCTTGTACAGTTTTTTCATAAAAAAAAAACCAAACCACAAATCCATGTACATAACTTACTATTCAATAATGGACTATTCCTGGAGTTAATGATAATATTCAGAGTTGTGTAACACACTCTGTTCTGTCAGCTAGGCAGGTAAAAAATAAAATAAAATTGATAATTTTAAATGCTAGTAATCATCGGTTCAAAGACCATTTGTAAAATACCTTTGTATCTTAGGTCTTTTCTCACAGCACTATGAACTCAAATTGAGTTGTACCCTGCGACTTATTTTGTTAACAATGTCTCATATTAAGTCAGTTGTATCGCACAGATTTTGATATTAAGTCTGCATCTATAGCATATTACTCTGTCAATTCACACAGACTTGTTGATTGGGTAAAACCCTAATACAGTACTACCGTACCTGAGATACCTGAGAGAGAAACAAAGAGCCTCAATCTGATTATGTTTTCAATAATTGTTATAGAACCCTGCTGGTCAATATGAAATCTTTTTTGTTCCTTGTTTCTTAATGCACATTAAAAAAGTCTGACATTAGAATTATATATCTTTAACAGGAATGTCTGGTTGACAATCATCAAGTCAAGTCATTTTAATAAAATAAAATAAGTATTCTTTACTTTTCTAATATTTGTCAGTAGTAAATTGAAAACAGTTAAGAAGGTATGGGATACCTCCATATAATTATTGGTTCATACTTTCTCAAAAAATGATTTTGATGATAATGAACAGAATTACGGATCATTACTATTGGAGAAAAAATTGAATCTTCTGAATTGTTACATTTTTTGATATGCTAATTAGTCTTCATTAATTAAGGAGTAAATAATAACCCAACCACTCATGACAAAATGTGTTCTGAACATGCAGGCATGCTCAAGTTCAAATTATATCAGATGCTTGAATCTCAGGATTATTACTCTTAATGAGAGTATTTTTGTTCTTTTCCTGTGAAATTGTTGTAACATCTTTGTATTATCTGGGTTAACCAAAGTATAAGAAAAAAAAATACAGTGGATATGATGAAGTTAGGATAAAAAATGCATGTACATGTATGTCTAGCTAGCATGTGATATATTTGGTCATTGGAAAATGTTATTAATGCTAAAAGGGGTTGACAGTAAGTAGAGTCTAGGCCAGTAGTGGATAGTGCAGAAATGGTTAGAAATCAATCGGCAGCCATGTGAAAATAAAACACCTGATATCAACAAGAGAAAATCAATGACTCCGTCAATATGTTTAGAGGGTAGTGCCTGCTAGTCGCAAAGCTTCTGTGTATTGCTAAAAATCCATACCCCACCAAACAGTCAGCAACACTTGGATGTACATGCATGCTTCATGAATCCAAAGCTTTTTGGGCATTTTGTTTTCCTACATGTGCATTAATAAATATTTATTTTTGTAGTTAAATGAAAAATTCACATCATTATATATATATGTGAAACATTGGTTTAGAAGAATTTTCTGCTGATATTGGGCTTAGAATATTAATTCATCATATAGGATTCAAGCATACTTTGATAGTTTCAATATCATGAATACGTTCTATTCATATCCATTGATATCAGGATAACAACTCCAGGTTTCTTTTTGCATTCATCAGTAGTACCTAACAATGTTATTGCACAATAATTGATATACCAATTAAATATCCTTTTTTTTCTCGTGTGTCACAAAATTTGCCAATAGGGGGTAAATATTTAACATTTATATGTGCACAATTAAATCTTCATTTTTTTCTTTGCCTAACAAAGAGTTTCTAATAAAAATTTCTGCATATTTTTCGTAATGTGATCTGGAAAAAACCCCTAAAAGTTAGATCATTGTAAAAATAACTGAATGTATTGTACAGTAAAACTTGATTTTAGCAAAGTCCTAGGGACCAGTGGATTTACTGGTACTTGGCTATATCTGTAATTCCTTTATGTCTGTATAACAAATTCATAAGATAAGTACATAGCGAATAGGCTATATTCATGTTTTCTTCAAGATGACTACCTTTTGTGCTGATTGAGGCATGAAATAAAATTTAAAAAAAATTATGATGAACTCGATTTCTATGTGAATTCAGATAAAGCTGACAGATAAAGCTGACATTCCCACCAAGTAATTTTTTTTAAATTTCTTGCAGAGTTGGCAGCTTGATCCTTACTAGGGGTATAGTTGTAGTTGTGTATCAGGATATTATCCCAAAAAGACCTGGATAGCAGATCGGTGATCTCATTGTCCATTAGAAACTTCATTAAAAACCACTGATTATAAAAGCCCTCAGCTCTCTGCACAAGTTGATATTTCCTAACTTTATTATAAATGATAATCATAGTTATACTCTGCTTGCTTGCCAACATATTAAGATTTTTTTTAACTTAATCATCTTGATTATTTATTATCTCATCAAGATCATTTTGCAAATTGTGCATAAAATTTGACACCCATACATCTAGGGCTGACAAGGCATCTAACAGAACTGGAATCAGGTTATGAACCGGGTCCGCCTATGTGGAAACACTCGATCTGCATGTCATGAGTTAATTGTTCTTTGTCTTGGCTTTGCTTACACTCTGCAAGATGTCAATTTTGTCAACTTTTATCTCTATGGGACTCAAAATTAGTTTGCTATATCAGTAAATTTGTTAAATCCATATAAGTTTGCAAGGCTTTGTTAAACGTTTTGCCGGGGACTCCACAAAACATCTCTATATCTAAGGTTTATCCTTGTTCGTACTAAACAAGTTTTACAGCATATGGTTTTCAGTCTATATTGAAAGCTTTAGTCTGTAGCATGTTTTTTTTTTTACCTACTACCTTGGCCTCAAAGGATATGTATACATGTAGTTGTAAGTCTTTAAATGATGGTGTATGCATGTAAGTTAATTATCAAGAAGGCAAGAGAAGAAAATCATTATTGATAAGTGGATAACCATTAGATTTGTTCTTTATAATTCAACTGAACCAGTTGTGTATATACTTAATTAAGGAACAATATATAGGCTTATGATATTCGATTTAAAATTAAGGGTAACAAGATCAACCTGTGTAGTATGTAGCTTTCTTTTTTGCATTAGTTTACTAATTAATTCAAAAGTCATTCATGTCCCTCGATACATTACATATGCATATGGTTCACATTATATAAATAGTGCCTGCTTGGGAGGGTACCAGTTGAAACTGACACCCTGAGAAAACCATTGTCAACCGACGCGAAGCGGAGGTTGACTATGGTTTTCAAGGGGTGTCAGTTTCAACTGGTACCCTCCCAAGCAGGTACTATTTATTTTATTATACTGAATGTCTTAATTTTATAGCAAATTTGACTGCTTTTATGTAGAAAAGACTTGAGTTCTACGGCAAACCGTGCACACATAATTTAGGTGCAATTTGTTCTATTGGCCAGTTGCCAAGTGTGTTGCTAATGCTGAGGGTATGAGAACGGATTGTCAACTGCGTCTAAACCAATCAGATTTCAGTATTTAACATGAAAGTATAATAACAGAAAATGTCCATGCCTCTATAGGGAATGGTAAAACATGTTGTGATGAGTGGCCATTTAATGGTTTTGCATAATTTTTCAGTGACTCTATGACCTAGCATTTTTTTATTTCCTTGCAACAGAGTTAAGGGAAAATTTAAGCACACTTGTGCATGTATTTTTGAGAGAAAAAGTGGGTGTGCACTGTGTTGTTTAGATATACCCGCTATAAGAAATATAGGGTCAAAGATGTTGCATATTTTCTTGCTGAATTACCGTTTTATCCCTAATAAATGCCCCATTGTGAAATGGGGGCGGTTATTTGGTATTTGTAATTAATATATTTTCTGTGTTATATGTTAATTGCTTCAAGAAATTTTTGAAAAAAAAAGTATTTCAATTCAGAGACTACCCACTCATTGATTGTTATTAATAAATCAATTCAAGTAATATTTATTGATTTATTTCCACTGAAAAAAATTTCAAAGAATTGGATCAATAAACAACTGGTAGGTAACTTTCACTTTCAGGCAATGTTCATCATTTATGAAGTTCATAGAAAATTGATTTATCTTTTAACACTAGTGCCTCTACTTCAAGTATAAATACCCATTCCATAGTTTCATTTTTACTTTTTTTTTGTAATGGCTGACTTTTGATATGCTTTAGGGAAAATACAGACATTCCAATGATTTAGATATATGGGGATATAACTATGTGTTATGACTTTTTTAAGGACCAACAACTCTCAATGAAGACTAAAAAGTTTATTTTAAGGAAACAAAAGGGGGGCCCTTATATTTCGATCAACAACTGAAAATTAATCATCAAGAGAATACATGTAATATGTCTTGTGATACTCTTTTTAGCACAGTTTTGGTTCAATCCATGATCAACATTTGCATCCAATCATTTCTCAATCAGCCATGTCGTATTAGAATTCAAATGTACTATATGATATCTCCACACTCTTTAAAACTATCAATTTCAAGCATCTTGAATGCTTAGTGATTTTGTGATTTCAAACTCTTATAAGTAGTTTAATCTAGAGGACCAAAGAATCTTAAAGACAGAACTAATCAAGTTTATGTTCATTATACTGACAAGGAAAAAGCTTGGCAAAACTGCACTGTGTTTTATCTTTCTGACAACAGCTGTAGGATGTAATGTAATAAAAAGCAAGTCTTTTAAGCTCGACTAATCCAGAGGCACATAATTGTGATCTTATTCTGGTATCAGTATCTTCAGCAGTATGTTGTATTATTTTTCAGTATGTATGGTGTAAACTTTGACTTTTTTAAAATAAACATTATAATATTCTTTGGTGGAATGGGTTTAATTTTGTAGGGAAAACCTTGTTCCCTTTCAAAGGGAGAGGTACCAGTAATAGAAGAAGCATTGTGGACTTTTCAAAATCATACATGTAATATCATTACTTTTCCTGAATTTTTTTAATACTTGTACATTCAAGTTTTCATCATATGATGACTCGATCATTGAATCAAAAAATGATTAATACATTTAAATATGTTAAAAGAAAATCTTAAAAAATCTCTAAAAATATATCTTTGTCATTTATCAAATCATTGATATAAATCTAAGAAGATGAATAGTTTCAAGTTTAGTCTTTCTTGGAGGTTAGAAGCTTAGTTTGGAAATGAAAGTGTGTCCCCCCACAAGAAAGGAACATACAATTAAGGGTTGAAATTTTTCTTTCTCTTTTATGTTACGATTAACCAAAATTGGCTGTGATGAATATATAATACTGGCCAGTCAGATATTTATGATGAACTTGATTTCTATGAATTAAAATTCAGATAAAGCTAGATAGCAGATCGGTGATCTTGTTGTCCATTATAAACTTCTTTATAAATCCATTTTGTAAAACCACTGCATGATTATAAAAGCCCTAGCTCTCTGCGCAAGTTGATATTTTCTAACTGTAGTTGAAATGTTGTCAAAGTTATACTCTGCTTGCCAACAACTAATTTTTTTTTTCACTTAATTATCTTGATTATTATTATTATCTTATCAAAATTTTTAGATGAGAAGGTACTGGTAAAATAAAAATGATAAAATATTTCATTCCTTATGTGATGAATTTTCAGTAAACAAAAAAATTACTTAGCAATCTCATTTGTTTCCTAATGTTCAAACACGGTTCACAAAAAGCAATATATGGGCTGGTACCATGGTATGACTTGCATAAGTCTTTGTGGAATCAGAACTTCATTTACTGCAAAAAATGTCAGAAAGGTTAATTGTAAAGCACTCCTTTGACATAATGTACATTTCAAACTGCTAGTACAGGGAGAAAAACCAACTACCGGTACCAGGCATTGTTTCCCTATAGAGTTATGATTTTTTTAAGAAAGAAAGAATGTAACACAACTAGACTTTAATTATCAAAGTTTTTTCCATATAAATTTGGCTGCAAGTTTTTTGATGTAAATCTTAGATTTTCATGCAATTTTTACAGTTCTTCAAGTACAATGATCTCTTATCTAGTGCTGCACTTTGAAGCTTTCCTCCCACACAGGATACACATAACCCCTGTCAGTGTCTGGGCCTGGTGCCATGGATACAGCGCATAGCTTCACTAGTTCTTATTAACATACAGATTGTGTATATTCTACATGTGCAGCTACAAATGACAAACACAAAAACTTGAATGTAAGTTGTTCTGCTGTTGACTGGAAATTCTTTACTACACAGCATATAGCTAGCACTTAGCAAGTTTATGATATTTTAGGAAAATTCTTTGTGCTTGATAGTTTTATGACTTGAGGAAAGGTAGATAAAAGGTGTTGATGTCAGTGACCGCTTGGTTCATGGTTGAAGAATTTCAAGATATTCTGTCTCTGTATTATGTAGGCAGAATAATGCCCTTCATTCAAGTAAATTTATTCTACATAGAGTAATAACATTTGTACATGTATTAATACTACAGAGTTTAAAGAAAACTTTATGATTTTAAAGAACTATAAAAGCAGTCCACATGAATGCATGATTATCTTGTGCTCTTTTCTTGATTGACTCTGTGACTGTCAATGATTGCTATTTTAGGCTGTTTAGATTATCACCTCATGCAACTTGTTGCGAGGGGTATATAGCATCGCTGCTGTGCATGTGTGTATGTATGTTTGTCCATTTTCAGCTTTTTAGCAAAATTAAAAAAAAAACCCTCTCATGAATGTTCATCAAAACTTTGTACACTTCTTTGGCATGGTAAAAGGACAAACCCTATTGATTTTCAAGTCAGCTGATTAAATAATTTTAAAATTATCGTAAAAAATGAAATTAAAACGGGAATTTTGTGTACGACTTGACAAATGACATCTCTGGTAATTTTATGTACGACTTGACGTAAATCAATACTTTATGCTGTTCAAATCAACAACTTGATATTTTTGGGGATTTAAATCTAGTAAAGGTTAAAAAACAAACGTTTTATAGTAATGGAGGGTTAGAACATAGTCCATAATTAAAAGTTGAAGCGGGCAAGGGATTAAAGTCATCCGATTTACATCGAAACAAGCAGTCGAATTTCCAACAATTTTTCCCGTATTACTTAGAATGGAAACAGTTCAAAATTTAGAAGAGACTTTGACAGATATCGCACATTAATGCTAGATCTTCAGCAGTGTTCAGTTACGTTTCATCATGAATACAAATTGTTTATGTACAGTAAAACACGGTTATAGCAAACACACTTATAATGAATTGACCCTTACAGCAATGCAAATTTTATTCCCCGTGTCTATATTATATGTTGTAAACTTGACTGATATAACAAATTACGCTTGTAACGAAGCAAAATCACCCGCCCCTGGCACTTCGTTATAACCATGTTTTACTGTATGCTTATATAATAATGAATGTCACTAAATCAATCTAAATTTTTAAACTTTAAAGCATATGTGTTGAGTTTCTGCTAGGAAAAGGAAAACTGTACAACCCCCCCAATTTATACACCACAAAGCATGGGGATAAAGATAGAATAGATATTTTGAATTCAAAGTGGTTTAAAGAATATGAATACTTGTGTCATATTTATTCTAATCTGATACATTTACATGCATTCCCTCCTACAATAAGTCATGTCGCAAGGGGATGCTCCGCTTAGCGGTGCCCTTGTTTAAATTTAAAATGTAGCATCTTGACTCTAAATTATCACTTACTTTAAAGGCAAATTATGTATTTAGTGTCTTTTTGATTTTAAGTTACTGTTAGTTAGTCAAATATCATATGGGTCAAATATTTAGCTCATGTGAGCTGAAAGCTCAAATGACATTCCCCTTCCCCATTTCAGTCTGTGAAAGTATTAAACAATAAATCATTTTGCTATGTGTTGTTGCCTTAACTGATTGCCACAGCATTCGAGTACCTGATTCTCATGACTATTTTTGCCAACTGTGTGGCACTAGCAGTGTTCCAGCCTTACCCAAATTTAGATTCCAATGAAGTCAACGCAGCACTGGTAAGTATATAGTAAAACAAAAAAATCTAATAAAAGTTGGCACTAAGTTCTACGTGAATTGCTTTAAGCAAGTGTTATATAGCAGAGCAAAAATTAAATCTGAGAATTACTGTTGAAAAATCCTCTTCCTCTATCTTCTCACCTGTATTGAACAGTATTTTTAGCTCACCTGAGCTGAAAGCTCAAGTGAGCTTTTCTGATCAAAATTTGTCCGTTGTCTGTCTTTGTTGTTGTTGGCGTTGTCGTTGTTGTAAACTTTTCACATTTTCATCTTCTTCTCCAGAACCACAAAGCCAATTTCAACCAAACTTGGCACAAAGCATCACTGGGTGAAGGAGATTCAAGTTTGTTCAAATGAAGGGCCACACCCTCTATAAAGGGGAGATAATTTAGAATTATTAAAAATTTGTTGGTATTTTTCAAAATTCTTCTTCTCAAAAACTATAAGGCCAGAAAAGCTGTAACTTGTATGGAAGCATCCTCAGGTAGTGTAGATTCAAGTTTGTTCAAATCATGGTTCCAGGGGTAGGGTGGGGCCACAATAAGGGGGTCAAATTTTACATGGGAATATATAGAGAAAATCTTTAAAAATCTTCTCAAACACCATTAGGTCAGAAAAACTTTAACTTGGGTGGAAGCATCCTCAGATAGTGTAGATTTAAGTTTGTTCAAATCATGATCCCCGGGTATGATGGGGCCACATAAGGGGGGGGGGGGTCATATTTTTACATAGGAGCATATAGAGAAAAATCTTTTAAAAACTTCTGGAAAAGTATTTCGTCCAAAAAGCAGTAATTTGTGTGAAAGCACAGGTTGTGGAGATTAATGTTTGATCAAACCATGATTCCCTAGAGAAAAGTAGGGACACAATGTGGATATAGGAATAGAGATAAATCTTCTTACAAATACTTAAACAATAAAAGGGGCATGGTATTTACCATAAAAATATGTGGATAAAAATCGGCAGATTTTAAAATTTTTTTTTAGCAAGATCTACTGTAGTTAGTTGTTAAGAATTTTTGATTTTGGTACTGTAATGTTGATTTGATCAGAGTTAAGGCTATTGTTGCTCAGGTGAGCGATGTGGTCCCTGGGCCTCTTGTTTATGACTACAGTTCTAACACTAAGGATTAAATTTTGTTTATTTTGTTTATGTTATCCCATACCAAAAAAAAGCACTAAAAAGTTATACCTATGAACCCTTAAAAAAGTTACAAAAAAGTCATAACTAAGTTAGCACAATTTGGAACCATCTGATCAACTATGGTTCCAAATTAGCATCAAAAAGTTATACCTATATTGTAACTTTTTGCTTAAGTACAAAAAAGTCATAACTAAAGTGTAACTATTGACAATTTATTTTTTCCATAAAATAAAAATAGGTATAAAAAAGTTATTAAAAAGTTATAATAAAGTTATCATTTAGGTACAAAAAAGTTACAAATTTTTAGTTACAGAAAAGGTATCATTTAGTTACAAAAAAGTTATACATATAGTTACAGAAAAGTTATCATTTAGGTACAGAAAAGTTACAAATTTCAGTTACAGAAAAGTTATCATTTAGGTACAAAAAAGTTATACATATAGTTACAGAAAAGTTATCATTTAGGTACAGAAAAGTTATACATATAGTTACAGAAAAGTTATCATTTAGGTACAGAAAAGTTATCTTTTAGGTACAGAAAAGTTATAGATGTAGGTACAAAAAAGTTATCATTTAGGTACATAAAAGTTATCATTTAGGTACAGAAAAGTTACACAGAAAATTTACAGATATAGGCTCAAAATATTTATCATAAACTTCAGGTAAATAAAAAACCAGGTACAGGTGTTATACAGATGAAAAAAAAGTCCCCTATGTTGACACAAAGAACTTTTCATCAAATTTTTTTGGCTCTTGAATAGGAATTTAAAATCATATCTGTTCATGTGAGCAAAAGTACACAATAAGTCATTGTTTTTGTCAATCAATATGTTATAGAGTTTATTGAATTATATTTTCATCTACCAGTATGTTTTTCTCCATTTCTTACGGAAATTTATAGTTAATTCATAGCTCGAAAGAAACAGCCAGACTGTAATCTACACGCCCCTTTTATCGATTGGTCAAAACCTATAATAAATTAAGAACTAAGAATACCTAACCCACTAATGCAGGTTATGTATTTTTTCTGCAATGTCGCCACATTTAGAATCATATCCATCATAAATTAGGCCATTGCAAGTTTTTTCTTTGTTTACCATCCACCCAAAACTCAAAAACCTATCTTTCTATCAGGAAAAAAACCACAAACCTTAGAAAAAACACACAACTTTAAAAGTTCAACAAAATAAAATTTATAATATATTTTTAAGCATTTTCTTCAATTTGTAACAAAAATAATAAATAACCACTATGGTTTCCATTTTGAATGTTGTTATTATGAATATTTGATTTCTGATTCGATTTAAAAATGTGATTCCAAGCCCGACATATGAAAAAGTGATATAATTTTATGAAAAATGATTGTGTTTTTTTTTATTGTTAACATCTCAAAACCAATCCGTCCGTGGACGCTAAACATAGAAAAAACTTGGAATGGCCTTACCAAATAAAGCACTTGATTGTTCAAATAATTATCAGATTGTAAGCTCAATATTTTGTGGATATCACTGTGTAATATATTTTTGACATTACACTGTGACAATGTCACAAGGGATTTTAAGTTTTTCTTTTGAAATGGCATTCCAAAGTATTGCATGGAAAATTCTATTCAAGAAGTAATAAATCATGATTAAAACATTTGATAAAGAGAATATCTCATGGTTTGTGATGTTAAATGGTTTTTATCAAATAATTAAGTTATGTGATTTCTATCCCCAAGCCTTTGCAAGGAGATAGAAATCACTCAACAAGTGAAATCATACACCATCACAAACTATTACAGACCCTATTTGTAAGTTTTGGAAATAGATTTAAAGCAAAAATCTAACATAAAAGCATTTGGGATTACATGTATGTCAAATGTTCTTACTAAATTTGAAAAGAAAGTTTGAAAAACATTATTTTATGTAAACCAAAAATTGACCACAACTCTTATAAAACATGTTTTTAAGGTTCCTAACATGCTAGTGATTTTCAAAACAGTCCTGGTTTTAGATATCAATGACCTGCAGTAATTTATCAGCAAACAACCGGATCTGTTTCTTGAATCTGTTCCTAAAATGTATAAAAAAGAATGTTTTATTATGGCAATTTCTTACTACATGTACTTACATAGTAACTGTTAAACTGTTAAAATCATTGACAACTTTTACATAAAACAGAAAATTATATAGCATACCCATGTTGAATATATATGTGACCAGCATCTGGCAGGTGAAAACTGGCTTCTTTTAACATACGGCTGCATGTATTTCTATGGGAAGGATTGCACTTGATCTCCTTCATGATATTATCCTCGTCCTCTATCAATCTAAAAGAATGGAATAAAATTTGAAACATGATACTGTTTGACAATTTTCAATATATGTAGCATAAATTGTAGTTAAATATCAGTAACATTGAAAAAAATTTACAGCATGCAGTTGCCATTATATGCTCTGATTTACAATAATTTATTTTACTAAAAAATATACAATATATATTTGGTAAAATCTGTATATCTTATTTTTAAATACTTGATAAATACAGACACTTACTTTTCTAATCTTGTATTAATGATGTGTCTTCAATCTGGTGTACAGTCTGCTGGACTTAGTTGGGATTTTTCTGCAAAACAATGATACCATTAAAAAAAAAAATCGGCCATAATTTGATTATAGAATGTATATCATCAGTGATCATTAGATAAACATCATGCCTGCATAGTTTTTTATAAATAGATAATTAAATCATGCACTTCTTATGAAAATTCTAGAAATATTCAAAATGGGATTCATTTTCAAGTACATAATAATAATCTGAAAATTGAAATGAGCAAACAAAAATGATTTATTTAACATTCTGTTTAAAATGACTCGTTTGTATATTAGACTTACCCTGAATTGAAATGGTCCTCCACAAGTAAAGCCATATTATCCAGGTCATATAAATGTCTATCTTAATGAAAAGACTGCTTGCAGTCTCATCACTACATACAAGAAGCTGTAATTCTGCATATTTCTTGAATAAATCAGGGAAAACTTCAAAACAGCTCCTGTCTCCTTTGCCCATTTCAAAATTTTATGGCGGAATGGCAATCGGCCAATCAGAATTCACGGTAATCAAAATTTGAAATTTTGACCAATCACGTTACAGACATGATTAATACCGGAAGAAATCTTTAAAATTCTTTTAGTTAAAACACAATATTATTTACTAAATATTATCGTAAGAATTCTGCATTTTAATAAAATAAATTTAAGTAATATTTTCTTTCAATACAACCTCTTAGTTTATTAACCGATCATCAAAACTCGGCATTTCCGGTCTCAAGAGCCGCCATTTTGAATAATTTTTTCAACATGAGGGAAATTTAAAATCTGTATGCATTTAAATACCAATGCATTTTTCAAGCGATGAATATGTTAAACCAACAATTATAACATCGTTTTTAATAAAACATGTTTCACAAAGTAAACAGCAGAGTCTTTAGCCATGTCCTGTTATAAATTACGATGAGAGTTAGTGCAGGGAAAAAAACAGATGGAAATAGCAACACTGTTCTTTTGTTAACATTTCTATTAATCAAATACATGTATGTGAATTTATAAGCCCATGTGAATACAACTCATCATAACAAACAATACCACCAGCCCCCCTCCCCTACCCCATTCTTTCGCATGCATTCGATGTTTATGGGAAAATTCTGAATCAATTTCAAGAGATCTACTCTATTCCGTCATTCATGGGGTAGGCCTACTGGTTACTTTTTGAAGTTTGTTCAGTGATAATATAAAGTGTATGCTGCCTCTTAGTATTTAACTGTTAAAAACGAAATTATGAATGTCTTATGATGTTCAACAGACACGTAACAAACTAATATACTTGCAGAGGCTGAGAAGCAAAATAAAAATTTCTACTGATCAAAACACACACAATAACTTCTGCATAGAATTTTTTATCTTAAACAAACATCAGTGTCAACACAGCACGGACTAATCATGACCTCTTTAGACACCCTTTACTGTTAACCTAGGATGTGTGTGCGTTCAGGCGGAAAGTGATTTCCTGTGTTTCGTGTCTTATAAAAACAATGGAATTTTGGACAGGTGTTTTTGTTGCAATTGATGAACTGGATTCCCGTTACGATGGTTATGTCATTGTTTTTAAAACTAATCTTAGTGATTTTAACTACCCAGTGTGTGATACCAACTTGTACCCCCCCCCCAACACTTACGGTGATTAAAAAAAAAAAAAGACAAGTTATAACTATATTTTATATTTATCTTTATATTTATTGGGAAAAAAGTCTACTTTAGACTTGAATATTTTGGATAAGACACTAAAAAAATTATGTCCAAACGGCATTTACTGCAAAAAATCAATGTTATGTTGATGCATACACTAAATGGCAAAGTTCAATGTAGGTACATTTTAGTTATATTGAAAAATTTCTAAGTTCAATGTAGGTACATTTTAGTTATACTGAAAGTTTCTAAGTTCAATGTAGGTACATTTTAGTTATACTGAGAAATTTCTAAGTTCAATGTAGGTACATCTTAGTTATACTGAGAAATTTCTAAGTTCAACGTAGGTACATTTTAGTTATACTGAGAAATTTCTAAGTTCCATGTAGGTACATTTTAGTTATAGTGCCAAAAGTTTAAGTCCAATATAGGTACAAAAAAGTTATAACTTTTCTGTACCTAAATTTCGGGTACAAAAAAGTTACACTTTAGTTACAGAAAAGTTATGACTAAGTATAACTTTTTTTTGTATGGGATGTTTAAATAAATTTAAATCCCAAAGAAATGTTTATTTGGTTACCTGTGAAGGATGATAGTTTTTAAAAACAACCAAAGTTTAGATCAAGAATTAACAAAATTTTATCACCAAAAAATTTCTGCTTTTACTGCACAGATTTTGATTGGAACTTATCAGAGTATGTCAATTATACCTTGGGTTGGTTCATTCTTCCCATCCTACAAACAATTTTCTAGGATGTATTACTTGGACTAAATTCAAGTTCTTCTAATTAGTCTAAGAAATAGCTTTAATCAGTGCATACTCAGCATATTCTATCTAAGCATATGAGTGTATGATGCACAAAATATTTTATTCTGCAAAACCTTTACTTTTAGCCAACATGCTATTATGAGAATACAAGTAATAATCTACATGTTCCTGATTGATTAAAGGCAAATTTCAGTACATGTATATTGTGAAAGATATCTGAAATGGACACATAAGTATTTCATTTTCAATAGTAATCTACAGTCCATGCACAGTCATCATTAATTTTGTCATTCAACAATACTCTTGATGGTTTAAAGGATTATAATGTAAACATTATTCATTATATGTACTTGAATATTTGGAGGATATGATAAATAGAACCTTTGTAATGTCCTATGACAGTCCATACTTTTCAGATCTAGACTACCTAATATGTATTTAAGACTCCATAACGATGACAAACAGACTGTGAAATTGCCTTAAAGTTAGAGATATTGATTGTTTTATCCATTTAGGATTACTTCTCATTATGTTTTGAATCGGGAACCCTTATGGCAGATAACCTCTAGAATAGATATATTGATGACACTGGGGGGAATTGATTGCTGTTAATGCAGGGACAAGCAAAGGACAACAAACTCACAGTTAATATTGTCTTTAAAAGCTGTCCCAATCACTTAGTGTTTAGGTCTCTCACAGCATCTTCAAAAGCTGTAACAATAACTTAATGTATAGGTCTTTTACAGCATCTTCAAAAGCTGTCCCACCCCCTGTTCAGTTCCCTGTTACAATTGGTGTACGCTATGTCACAATGATGTCCAGACATCTTCTGTTGAGGCCCCATACCCAATCTCCCCATTTACTGGTTGCCTTTAGTGTTATATGAGCACTATTATTATATTCTAATAGCAGCAGCATAGGAAAAATGTTGCATTTTTCTGGTGCATGGTTTGGGTGTGTGGTCTAATTTATTTTAATGTATTCACACAAACCAATAATTTGAACATAATCTCAAACAGTTTCATCAAATTTCTAATTAAACTGCAGATTTCATTGTTGATGTTGAAAACACATATTTTATATAGTTACATATAACTCATTTGAGTAATGAACAAGATGCTATGAGTATGACAAAACTTTTGCCTTAAAGCAATTCTTATTTGTGCCTCTATCTTATTACTGTAGCTTCATTATTATTCCTTGGCATTAATTTTTGTGTACTGTAGATTCCTAATTATACACGAGGAATTATTATCCGCGTAAAATCGTGAGAAGCAGCCATCGCAGATTTTAAAATCTCGCTTTTATTTTTCACACAGTTTTGAACTATAGGAAATTATTTTATATTCTCGCAATTGGATACAAAATATTGCAAGCGTAAAATAAGGAATTTACAGTATTTAGTAAAAATGCCACTTTCAAGGATACATCACTTTGAGGCCAATGACTATCAATATATAAATAGTGCCTGTTTGGGAGGGTACCAGTTGAAATTGACACCCCGAGAAAACCATTGTCAACCGACGCGAAGCGGAGGTTGACAATGGTTTTCGAGGGGTGTCAATTTCAACTGGTACCCTCCCAAACAGGCACTATTTATTTTATTATACTGAATGTCTTAATTTTTATAGCAAATTTTACTGCTTTTATATAGAAAAGACGTGAATTCTACGGCGAACCGTACGCGCATAATTAACGCGCATGTAACAATTCGTTCTATCGGCCCGTTGCTAAGCGTGCGAGGGAGAGAGAACGGATTGTCAACTGCGTCTAAACCAATCAGATTGCAGTATTTAACATGAAAGTATAATAATACAATATGTTATTCATTATTTCACCTCAATAAACATTTAATTTTATGGATCAACTCAACAACAAAATTCACAAAAACTGAACTGTACAATTAAATGACTATTGATGAAACCACAGAATCAAATTATAAATGTGTTCGATTTGATGATACATGATATAATATCTGATACCGGTACTCCTTTTTTTCAGGAAAGAGTGGAATATGTTTTCTTAGTCATATTCACCTTAGAAGCAATTATGAAAATCATAGCCTATGGATTTATGCTACATTCAGGGGCCTACCTCCGTAATGGCTGGAACATCCTAGATTTTATTATTGTAGTTATTGGGTAAGTCACAACAACTTGCACCAACATGTATTTCTATCCTTTCATGTTTTATTGATACATGTAGCTGTGGCTATCTTTCTACATGCAAGCTTCAATTATAGTTCATATATATCAAACTTCTTGCTTCTCCAAAATAAAATTGAGAGACAATTTCCATTAAAAAATAAAGACAAATAAATTTTGCAGTTAGCATTGAGATCTACAATTGTTTCAGGAAAAACTTAAATTGCTTAACATTGAAGTTTCAGAAATGTACATTTTTCAATTTGTTCTGATCGGTTTACAGTATTTGATAATACATTTAATTTGTGTTCTTTCTTATCATATAGTATGTTAGGTTAGTATATGTTACTGTTCAAATCATTACTTATTCCTTTTGAATTTAAAATCAAAATATCAGTTTGTTAAATGTTAGTGAATTGTATGTATTATAATTACAAGGTGTTAATTTTGTTTTACAAAAAATTCTCTATAGCTTGTTGAAAGAGTTAACTTATTTGTATATCCATTACAATGTATTATTTGAAATATTTTTAATGATAAAAAAAAACCCAATTATTTAATAGTTCTTTAAGGACTAAAATTCTCAGAGCTATTGGTAACTATTTATATAACATCAAGAATTTTACCAGCCTTTAGATTTAAGCCATTGTAAAATTTCTAATGAAATAAGTTTTAAAACAGGTGAGCACTGCTGCTCTTTGATCATGTTATTGTCTCTATCAATGTGTGTAGTCGAGCTGTAAGAAGCCGAAATGTCTTTGGTAAGACTATGAACAAAGTGTGACCTGATGACTTTTTTTTTCTGTTGATTAGTCTTTTCACAATCTTTATAATGTGAGTACTACCGTTTAGAGCATGCTATGACTGTTTTAGTGTTCACTAGATGTTGTGGCTTTACTTACCACAACTTGATTTTATCTTAAATATACAATTCTTTAAACATTAATTGAAAGGAACTGGTTTTGTTTGTTTTTATTGTCCTAAACTTTTAAGTATTTTAAAAGAAGTGAATTTTAATTTGAGAATAAGTTTATTCATTTATTTTGTATGATCTTCAATAGAGCTATTTGCGGTTGTGTTTGATAGTTGATCACATTAGTGTGTATCTACACATTTTTAATAAAAGAAGATGTATCATTGTAATATATTGCCAAACACCTATTGGAAACTTAATGATTCCATTGATGAAGGAAATGATTAGGTTGGACAGGTTGTGCTTTTGTGCACCTAGCTTTTATTATTGATTCCATATATTCATTAGTGACCTGCAAAACCTGTGGCATTCAGTATATTGTACATCATCACAACTACATGATGAGGAAATCCACAGTTACAATGTAGTTATTTCAGTGTTGTTTCATGGTGAGATTCTCCCTTAATTTAACAAATGTTAGATATTGAAAGAAAATATATATAGAAAAAGTATAAACACATTTCCTGAACAAATAAAACCCAAAGATATTCTAGGAATGTATCATATATCTTTTTAATACGGTAAAAAACGCTTATAATGAAGTGCCAGGGTCAGGCGATTTTGCTTCGTTATAAGCGTAATTCATTATATCCATTAAGTTTACAACATGTAATATAGTCATGGGGAATGGATATCACTTGCTGTAAACATGAATTCAATATAAGCGTGTTTGCTATAACCATGTTTTACTGTATGCAAATTTCTTCCAATAGGCAAAAACTTAGGCAATGTGTTTAAAACTGATACAACCCCTATTATCACTTTATATTGTTAATCATGCAATTATCCTGCACCTCCTACTGTCAACTAGATCTGTATCATCTATTTCAATCAAGTTATTATGGAATTAATTGGATTATTGTGTGTGTATTCCGTGTATCTTTTTGTGATTCTGTTGATTTTAAGACAAATGATTTGTTCTCCCATATTGGTGTCCATTGATTTCTACTGCCTGTATACATTGTGTTATTTTTTCTAAGTTCATTTCATTAAATGTTGTTAAAACATTTTATAAATAAATTTTCATCGTATATGACAAAAAGAGAGTGCTTTAACAAAATGATTGGAAGTGATGAATTAATTTGATAATGATACCCAAAGGAACATGAATATGATATTTAGGTAATACACTGCAAAATGTTGCTGCTATGAAATTCTCTTATTATCCCTGTCTCAACAATAACATTATGGCATTTTTTTTACAGCTTTCCGTGGACGAGGTAGTCTCTTTTGAAGTCTTTTGACATATTTTTTCCATTATTTTCAGGCTGAAGAAAGGCGCAGACTTTTAATCGTTTTTTTTATGTAAAGTTAGTAAGAAAATAATGTTCAATTGTTTTGATTTCAGTATCATAACTCCAGTCTTTTCTTTATTCAATATTCATGGATTTGATGTTAAGGCGTTGCGAGCCTTCAGGGTGCTTCGGCCCTTACGATTGGTCTCACGGGCCCCTAGTAAGTTGCCAGCATTTATTCGGAAGTGGACATGTTGGACTACACTAATCATCTAACACATTTTTCTTTTGTTTCTGTTTAACTGCTTGCAATCTGGAGAAGGAACTTTCTGCCTAAGATTAACAATCAAATTGATGTCTATGTAAAACCAACTCATGTTTTGAGACATTATACTTGTGCAAAATTGGAGCTCTTTAGTCTTGTTTGGTAGGACTGGACTAAACAGCATCAATATTGTACTCTGTATGTGAAATTGAAAGCAACTAAAAGTTTTGGTGGAATTATGTGGACATGCAATTTCAAGAGTGGCCTGTGTAAAGGGCTACAAAGATGGCTGATAAGTTGATTTCAGCATGGGTTGTAGTTTTTCTTCCCTCTTCATTTCAGTATTATAAGCACTGTCTTGTCAACAATGAACGTCAGTAATTTTGATGTGAAAGCCCTGCGAGCATTTAGGGTTCTGCGCCCCCTACGTCTGGTTTCAGGCGTGCCCAGTAAGTATTTTGGTGTCTGTGTTTTATGATTTGGTGTCCTGTCACTCTGTAGCAGTCTGCTGTAGAAACTCTTTATCACAAGTCAATTGAGGAAGTCAGCCAACTATGATCATCTGGACTGTTCCTTTAGCAGTACTCTAGATATTTTGTGATAGCTAGTTTTATAGGTTTTCTTCCTATCAATGATTTTCATTGACCCTATCTAGTCTGTATTCATTATGAGTTTATTTAATAGAATTTTATAATTTTTTCCCCAAGTAATTTTTAAAGATATTTTCATGTTCTTGTTTTAGTTTAACTATTCATCTTTGAAATATTTATAATTTATTAGAGAATTTGAAATAATAATAGACAATAATTTTAATGTTTCTATTATATAAGTTTAAGTTGTTTTTTTAATTCCACAATGTTAAAATTTCACAAATTGTTACAAAATTCAATAGCAATGATTTTTTTTTTCCAGCTTTACAAAATGATTCATACTTTAAAACTTATAGCACTTATACTTCTACCATAGAGTAGAGAGAAAAACAGAATACATGATGGGTTTAATTTTGCAGAAGAAAAATGTAAATTGTGAACATAGTGAAATTAACATCATCACGTTAATTTTCCAATTACAGTATAAGTAGAACTTGAATTGATTTGGAAGGAACAAACTTTATGGGCTGAATTTATTTGATTCCAACTTTGTAGTGGAATTTAGCAATTAACCTGGTATGTAGGCTGTATATAAACATACCAGGTAACAGGGACGCATACCCTGCTAGTAAATAGTCCACAAAAATATGGCTATTAATGTGGCTAAAATTGATTGATTCATTGTGGCGATGCAGGGCTTTCCTGAAAGTATTATTCACTAATCTGGTTAACAATTGATATGCTGTTCATGTTGCCTACATAATCAGACTATCTGTGTGATCTATTTGCTTATTTTTAGTTAGTAGTGTAATGCAGTGTCTGATGTTTTTGGGGTTTTTTGGTTGGATGGCTTGCAATTTTTGTTTATTTTTTTTTTATTGTGGTGTCACCTACAAAATTTACTTAAACCGTTGTAGTATTAAATGAAGTTGGAAAAAATGAGGTTCCTGTAATATATAAAAAACCCGGTATATATATATAAGTAAGATTGCCAAACCCTCAGGCATGCATTCTCTTAACAACTAGTGTTATCACAGAGATTTACCATATAATAAAAGCCAGGCAAACTACAAGTGATGAGCCAGCAGTTGTACATGTGTAACAGTATGCCCTGCATGCCAGAGGAGTGGAGGCTTCACATCTACTACATGTCTGCCAGGATTGAAGACAGATGCTGCAGTTTATCAATTGAAATATTCTTCTCAACATCAGCAGACACAACCAAAGAACGTGAACCAAAAAGACAATGGATTCTTGAGCAGATTTAAGAGCTAGTCTATCACTACAAACAGTTTATAATACTGAAGAGTTTATTAGAGTACAGTACATGTATATATATGCAAGGTCAAATTGTAACGCAATCCAACAACCACTTTAGCCATGAGATAAAAGCGAAGAATCCTGATACAAAATGATGTAAATAAAAAGAAAAAAATGATGTAATAATGGTAATTATTAAGCAAAAAATTATCCAAGATGACAATATGCAAAATGCTACACTAGTTTCAATACAGCCCTGCATATAAAATGTATGTAGACAGGTATTCAGCTGAAAAGAAATTGAGTTAAAAGAAGCTCAGTAGGTAAAATATAAAGTATAAAGTGAGAACAAAATGAAATTTAAAAGGATGGTGATTCTCTTGTCAATATTATATGTTATATATAAATCCTTATTGGTTACCTGTAGGCAGAAAGAATTTCGGTGGAATATGTTACAACAAAACTTTATTATGGGCTGTATCTTTAAAGTATCATTTTTGAAATTATGATTTCGGTGTTGATAGAAAGATATAATGCACATGAGTTTCAAAATTGCTGCAAATGAATAAATGTGTTATGAAATAAAATTAAAAAAAAGAAATAAAAAAAAAAAAGAATATGTTTATTACCTGTAAATATAAAAAATCTTAAGAAGAAATTGATACCTTTTAGTAAAGATATGTTACAGTAACTAGACATATTCTAAATAGAAATTAAAACAAAATGGCCAAACTCCAGAAAAAATTTCAAATTGAACCAATCTTGATGAAAATCAAACTGATCCCATCGCAAAAATTCATAAAGCAAAACAATTTCTGGAGATGACAAATCATAGTTTAAATAATATTCACAAAAAATGTTTTTATTGTAAATAATTCTGTATTTAACAAAATAAAATGAACATGTTTGAGTAGGTATATATATTAATATTATGAATATTTAAAATAACTAGACACTGAAACAGTTTTTCCAATTTCTCACTATAAAAATTCATTCAAAATTATCAGGAGCATACTATTTTTTATCAAACAATAAAGTCATATTTTAAAATTGACACAGTAATGGTTAGAAATTTTGAATAAAATTGTGGTGTAGCATTCCAACGCAGGTCTTGAAAACTCTTTCTTACTATGCATGCACAAAATCAAAGTGCACTGATAAGATTACTTAAAAGTCACATTATATTTTTTATAGTATAATTATTCAGTTATTTTATTTACATCTAAACCTATATGCTACTGGTACTTCTTCCTTCATTATTTTAATCTTAGATTTATATAACATAGATTAACAATTGGTTTTATTTTTGCATGCCTATTTATATTTCAGACTGAGAAGTCAGAATTAAGGTCAGACGACAGGTTCCTCAATTTTAGATAACTTTTCAGGAATTTGTTTTTGATTTACTACTACTTTGACAAGCTTTCTTGCAAAAAATTAGGGTACTTTACCAGGCATTTGTGCAAGATACTAGAGTAAATGCAATTTCCTATATAATCTTTTTGAAAATACACTTGAATTGCTGATATAAACATTTTTGGCATAAATATATACATTTTTAAAATTTTAATCATTTTAAAAATGATAATAAATAATAATCATTTTATTTGGTATATTATCAGGCCGTTGAAAATTTGAAAAATAGTTATCATTTTTCGAGGAACATGTCATCTAGCTGACCTTAAGCAACAAGCCTCTTACTTCTTTAAAAAAAAATAACTATGAATTATTTGCTACACAAAATGAATTTTACTTTGATGTTTGATTGTATTTTTCTTTTAACAGAATATATAAAGGCATATTTTGTCTTTTTTCAGGCCTACAAGTGGTGCTTAACGCTATCGTGCGTGCTATGGTGCCTTTACTCCATATAGCTTTGCTTGTGATCTTTGTCATATTTATATATGCCATCATTGGATTAGAACTCTTCTCAGGATCCATGCATGAAACCTGTTTTGATAAAGAAACAAGTAAGATTTCTTTTTTATATCAGCAGATAAGGAACGGCTGTATTCTGGATAGAATTAGTAATTGAAAAGCTTAGTTATTGTCACATATTAGGAATTGTTGTTACTGAACGTTTATAATTGTAAATATGTATAATTTTATATCTTCTAGATTCTGTCATGACTCTCCCAGATGTTCATCCTTGTGGAAAAGGATTCTCTTGTCCAAATGACTCCATATGTCGAAGATATTGGGCTGGTCCTAATGATGGCATCACTAACTTTGACAACTTTGGGTTAGCCATGTTAACAGTATTCCAATGCATCACCTTAGAAGGATGGACAGATGTATTATATAATGTAAGAGATTTCTTGTACAATATTACTTGTCTATATAGCTAGTTCATGAAGCCAGACAAAACTTTTAATATAAAAACTGTTTCTCTCTCTCTCTCTCTCTCTCTCTCTCTATATATATATATATATATATATATATATTTACACACACACACACATACATACGTGTATGTATATACAACACAGGCTGTCAACACAAAGCTTTAGACAACATTTCAGTGTTTAAGTCTACAAATTATATTACCCGGTAATATATAAGTTAAGATTTTTGCAGACTTAGTTATGATTTTATCTTGATTAAGATTCTCTTTCTATTTTAGATTAATGACTCACTAGGAAACAGTTGGCCATGGACATACTTCATTAGTTTAATCATTATTGGATCATTTTTTGTACTCAACTTAGTTTTAGGTGTACTTAGTGGGTAAGTGCATTAACTGGTTTTAACAGCCGTTCTTCTATATAATTGGACAATCACACTTGTTTGGAACATGATTATATTCATATAAAAAAATATCAAAAGTTTTTAATCATGCAACTGCACTGTTCAGTATGTCTACTGTGCCGTTTTTCATAACCTTGCATGTTCAGCAATTGTACAAATTGTCTGTTAAGTATTGTATGTACCATTCAGTATGCAATGCCTCTGATATTTTGAGGTATTGTTACTATTCAGTACATGCTACTTTTGAAAATCTGCTAAAGGTTTCTGCATAATATCCTATTTAAATTTTCTCTGATATAATACACAGATTTTATTTTACCTTACTCTTTGTCTTTTTACATACATGTATCTGAAATGTCTTTTCAAGAGAGTTTTCTAAAGAAAGAGAAAAGGCCAAAGCACGGGGAGATTTTCAAAAGCTTCGAGAGAAGAAGCAGCTTGAGGAGGACCTCCGTGGATATTTAGACTGGATTACACAAGCAGAAGACATAGACCCGGAAAATGAGGAAGAAAATGAAGAAGGTGCTACACCTCGCCACAGTGAGTATCAGAGGTGCCAGATGACTTCCATTGGTGTAAGGGATGAAAAAGGGAGGGACTTAATATAGTTATTGCAATTCAGACCTAGTAGAGCATCTGTGACATTTACGAATATGAATAAACTGAAAAGTTGTTAGGATATATTTGAACTGTACAGTTTTAGTGGAGGAAAGAGATTGAATTAACAAATAGTAAGGTTCATTAACAAGGGGAAAGTCACATTTAGGAACTTGTGAGAAATAAGGTTTATTCATGTAAGAAAAATCAGGATGAGATTGTCTGCAGGAAATAGAGAAGGTATATGTAAATTATAACATGAAATAAAACGAACTACTGGTACACATTAAAGGATCCTGTTTAACAAGATGAACATCATATTTTGCTGGATTGATGGAGTAAAACCAAAAGGTCTTGTGTATAATATGCACTTTTTTCAGCCAAAATTTGATCAAAAGTGGGGATGCGTATTATACATGTAAATAGGAACAAAATTTTGACCCATTTTTTTTTAGAGTGTGTTTCTCGATACAGTGGGAAAATGACTGCCTATTTCGAGTGTTGTGCAAGTTTTATAAGTGTAAACTAAACTTATTCTGTCAAAGATACCTTATTCATAATTTTATTTCCATGCAATCTTATTAAAATTAGACTTGTAAAACCGCTTGTAAATAGAGTTTGGATGACTAGAATGCTATAAAGAGCCTTTACAAGAGTTTTTTTTTTTTTCAAAGAGCTTTGTATATATATGTATAGATTTTCTGTCATTTGAATTTACTGCATTTTACATGGATTCCCTGACTTCTTTCAAAATAAAATAAACCTTTGAAAAAATTCAGTAATGATGAATACAGTATAAGATATCTAAAGGAAGTACATGTACCAGTATAGCAGTCCATTGGGGTTTATAATCTCAATAAAATATTATACCAACATGGATATCAAAAAGTGTCAATAGTTTTACTGGCCATTCTAGGTAGCATTCTAGGTATCATGTTTCTTTATTAAATGATCAAACTATTATTGACATAAGCAGGTCTGAAGTAATATTTTATGTTTAGATAAATTTGTGAAAACCTAGAATACTGATAAAAATGTTATGTGATACTGTATACTATGTAAGGATGCCAGATGGTGAAAAAAGTTGTACGTACCAAAATCTCTAAGTTTATTTAGACTTATCACTGAGATGGGAGGAAATTATAACCTTGTAAAATTTAAATAAAAGGTTGGTTCATGCAGATTTCTCCCCCGTATTGATGCTGCTTCATTAATGCCGATACAATTTCCTAGAATTATCATCAGTTTTGCTTTTACAATTCAAACCTTAAGGTTACAGGATACTTAAAGAATTATCAAAACACTGTGCTGCTCCATGGTCATTTGATCCACAATTGTGACAGGATCACTGATGTGCATGTTAATGCTTAAAAGCTGTTTATTACCTACATTAGTTTAATGCATTATGCAACAAGTAAGGAATTTATTATCAGTATTTTTTGTTCTAGATTTTTTTGGAAGCCTACCCTATATAGTAAATAATTTATTATCAGCTTATTGCAATAGGAGGTAGTTTTTTTGGTATAAGATGTGACTTTAAATTGACACTCAAGCTGAATCGCCTGTAGTACTGTATCCATGGTCTGTGGCACCTCTGAAGTTATTTGATGTGGCAGATGTATGTATAGAGTTGACATGGTGTGTGTGTACCCACTCTCCATGATCTGATCATATGCCTACAATTACACCCCACACCCTCTCATTTTTCCTCTTCACAATTTCTTATATAGTAAACGCATTTTGTGTACTTATTAAACTTCTTTCTTCTTTGCACACACAACCAAAATGTACATCACAAAATGTTTTGAGTTGCATTTGTATGAGTATTTTTCACAGTTTTTCCCCATCAGTTAATTTTTACATAAGTTTGCAGTGTTTGATAACTTAATTATCTTGGAATTATTTGTTCCTATCATACATTTGACTTTAATGTTAGAAAATGTGTGAAACCCCGGTAAACACCCATGACTTTGGCTCAGTGGTATTATGACTAGGACCAATAATGCTGGATGTGTGAAGGAAGTAGGTTCAACTGTCTGACTTGCCTTATGAAACTTGTACACAAATCCATACTGTAACAATGGTGGACAAACTACACAAATCCATACTGTAACAATGGTGGACAAACTACACAAATCCATACTGTAACATTGGTGGACAAACTACACAAATCCATACTGTAACAATGGTGGACAAACTACACAAATCGATGCTGTAACATTGGTGGACAAACTACACAAATCCATACTGTAACATTGGTGGACAAACTACACAAATCGATGCTGTAACATTGGTGGACCGATGCTGTAACATTGGTGGACAAACTACACAAATCAATGCTGTAACATTGGTGTACAAACTACACAAATCGATGCTGTAACATTGGTGGACAAACAAACTACGTAAATCCGTACTGTAACATTGGTGGACAAACTACACAAATCCATACTGTAACATTGGTGGACAAACTACACAAATCCATACTGTAACATTGGTGGACAAACATGCTTAAACTTGTACACAAATCGATACTGTAACATTGGTGGACAAACTACACAAATCCATACTGTAACATTGGTGGACAAACTACACAAATCGATGCTGTAACATTGGTGGACAAACATGCTTACACTTGTGCACTAATCGATACTGTAACATTGGTGGACAAACTACACAAATCCATACTGTAACATTGGTGGACAAACTACACAAATCCATACTGTAACATGACGAACATGCTTAAACTTTGTAAACAGCCAGGATACTGTAGTTGAATTTCATTTGATTTCAATCTATATATAGAGAGAGAGAGACAGAGAGAGAGAGAGAGAGAGAGAGACAGAAAATGTCTTCAAGATGATAACAATACTTAGAGATGAGGATAAGACAACCTTATTGTTCAACCTGGCTTTGTCAAAATGAGTACAATTTAAACCATGAAGTTTTTGGAAAACTGTAAAAATTATTGTTAGTAATCTTTAAAAGTATCAAATCCAAAAATGAATCGCAGATTCTAATTTGTCAAAGTATTGTAACTTCGAATTCTTCATTAAGGATATTGTTAACTAATTATGTCTCACATTCTTTTTCATCTGTTTCACAAAATGTTGTCTGTCTAATTTTTGCTGGAGCCAAAAACTTTAAAATGAGATTAGATATGTAATTAGAATTTACTATGCATGCAATTACTGGAAGGATTAACTCATACATTGAAATGTGTTTAGCTCAATAGTGATCATACATGTATATTGTTAGGTAATTTTTAAAATTTACTTTTATCCCAGAAAACCAGGAAATACCATCGGTGAAAACAGAAGATGTAGAAAGTGGAGAGATACAACAAACATGGTGGCATAGAAAAAGGTAATATAGAGTTACCATTTATAAGTAATTGCATTCATTTGTTGTTTGTGAACTGATTTAAAATAATGATTGTGCATTATTTTGTCAATTACCTGCAGACTCACTATATGAATGAACAGTGCAATATAGTGAAATTTTGTTATATTTCATCTATAGGTCTATTTATACCCCCGCTCCGAAGGAGAAGGGGGTATACTGTTTTACCCTTGTGTGTCTGTCTGTCCGTCCGTAACAAAACTTTCTGTCGCATTTATCTCGGCAACTATTTATCGCAGATGCTTGAAATTTTAACACACTATTTGTTAAGGCATGCCATATCGTGGGATATATTTTTGTACCAATCGGATGCCAACTTTCTGTTAAATGAGGACTTTGCTTATTTTTTAACCAAAATTTTCGTCAAAGATTTCTCAGCAACTATTTATCGCAGATGCTTGAAATTTTTACACAGTATTTGTATAGGCATGCCATATCGTGGGATATATTTTTGTACCAATCGGATGTCAACTTCCTCTTAAATGAGGACTTTGTTTATTTTTAGCCAAAATTTTCAAACAAAAAAGATTTCTCAGCAACTATTCATCGCAGATGCTTGAAATTTTTACACAGTATTTGTATAGGCATGCCATATCGTGGGATATATTTTTGTACCAATCGGAGGTCAACTTCCTGTTAAATGTCGACTTTGCTTATTTTGCATATTCACATCAGAGCGGGGATATCACTAGTGAGCATTGGCTCACAGATATCTTGTTTAATCTAAACAATAGTTGTTTTTTGATTGATGCAATTTAAGCAGGAATTACTAGAAGTTTGCTATAAACAAGTTTTGCTGTAGTTGTAATGTATGTGGTCAGTCAATGCTATGTTTAACTTTGCTTGACATCTTAGCATTGATTTTGGATCTTCTTACTACTCTATGTATCGTCTCTTTTAGTCGAAGATTACGGAAATGGAACAGGAGATGTAGAAGGATGTGTAGGAAACTTGTGAAGTCTCAAGCCTTTTATTGGACTGTCATTGTGATGGTGTTCCTGAATACTTTAGTTTTAACTTCAGAGCATCATAAACAGCCCCACTGGCTGGATAGCTTCCAAGGTAGGCAGATTTCATCTAAAACAACAAATAGTTGATATATATTGTAGAGCCTAATTGAGGCCTTCAATTTTTGATTTTGAAATTTGTCAGAAATTGTGGAATAAATAGACTTATTGTTATGTAAAATTGTCAGAAATGAATTTATTGTCAGCGTTTAATGATAAATTTAAAATGAAAACATTAACCATTAATGGTTATTTAAGGGTTAATATTAAATATATACATGTATATAAAAATACTGGATTGAAATATGTTATAAAAGAATCTCTTGTGGTTTCTTTTGGCATATTTTTCAACTCCTTGTATGTTTCTATTCCCTCGCCATGGCCAGTTGGAAAATATTCACAATTTGTTAGATAAAAATCATTTACCATCACAAATTATTAGAGATATCCTCTATGTTTAAGAAGTCCTTCAAGTTACAAATTGTATGTAAACTTGGAACTGTATTGAAGAACAAAAGAAAAGCAAGAACTACAAAAGTAGTTGAAAGGCCTACAAAATAAATGTTGTTAGTTTATTGTTGCATAGTTTTAGAATCATTTTCTTAAACAAAGACTTTCATTTTTTCAGCAATTGCCAATTTATTTTTTGTCATCCTTTTCACTCTGGAGATGTTGCTGAAGATGTACAGTTTAGGACTACAGGGATACTTTGTATCATTGTTTAACCGTTTTGACAGTCTTGTGGTCCTCTTCAGCATCATTGAAGTCATCCTCATATATGCCAAAGTCCTTCCACCCCTGGGAGTTAGTGTTTTGAGATGTGCTCGATTGCTTCGAGTTTTTAAAGCTACACGGTAAAATTTTCTCGAATCTAGGCATTTCACAACTCACAAATATTCCAGCACACTGTAAAAAAAAATGTAGGAATAATTTAATTGTACACAATGTAAAAGTACCTGTATATTAGAAAATTAAAAAATGGCCAGAATAGGGGAGTGTCAAATTTTACATACATTTGGATTAAATTCAGAGAAAAAATATTTAGAAATTAGTAAAAATATCACCAAACCAAACAGATGATAACCAACCAGACCTAACCTAACAAAAAGTAGACCCCAACCCCAACTAAACCCCAGGTCTGCTTTCGGGGTTTACTCATGGTTTGCAACGGGTCTGCTACGGGAGACCCAGAGATAATTACCCCGAATAAACCCGAAGTAAACATAGAGCTGTTACACAGAGCAAACCCCGATTTCAGAAGCAGACCCACAAGCAGGGGTGTGGTCTGGTCTAACTAACAAACCTATCAATCAGGATATCACATTGACCACTCAGTGTGTTGCTAATCAGATCAATTGTTTTAAAAATGCATTGACCAATGAGAGCGCTGACCAATCAGATCTCTAGCTGCCGAGCTAGCTTCAGGGTATGTTTTATGATACTGCAGGAGTAAGAAAGTCGATATCATGTGTAATGTGTGTAAAAATAGACAATAACAGAGTCGCATCTTATTTAATCTAAAGTGCATTCTTTATTAAATTCCCATAAATCTGAATTTTTTTCCATCGTTTCTTACATCAAAAAATGTCTATGCATCTGTATTTTGAATATAAAAGGGGTGGGGCTTTCAGGCAGTAAGGTCTGCACACTTCAGTGCATAAAGCAGACCCCAAAAGCAGACTCCAAGTAAACCCATAGAAAACCCTGAGCAGTCGCAAATTTCCAAAAAGCAGAACCCAAGCAGACCCTGAAAGTAAACCTGATGTTTAGTTGGGGTCTGCTCTGGTGTTAGGTTGAGTCTGGTCGATACTGTATATATGACTGATATGTCACTTTCCTGCTTCATATGGACCATGGCTGAAATTTTTGTCAGGATACCTGTGAGCAGTACTGTGTATAGTTTAGAATATTCCTTTTTCTGATATCATACATTGCAAAATCAACACCCGCAGTGTGACATGAATTCCTTGTATTTGTAGGTACTGGTCATCTCTTCGTAATCTGGTGGCCTCTTTGTTGAACAGTATGCGCTCTATTGCCAGTTTGTTGCTTCTCCTGTTTCTCTTCATTGTTATCTGTGCCTTACTTGGGATGCAGTTGTTTGGAGGCAGATTTAATGTCATCAGTGACACAGAAGACAAGCCTCGCAGCAACTTTGACACATTCTGGCAGTCTCTTCTTACTGTGTTCCAGGTACACTTATTTAAGACATTAGTTTGCATTTCAAAAGTAGTGAAATATAGCACATTTAGTCAGATTCTACAGAAACTTCAACCATTGATTATTCTTAAAAGTGATTTATATGTCTGAGTGTATTATATAAGGACTGTTCAAAATTTGATGTATTGTGATGTATCTAGAGCCTCATACATGTAGTTGATTTCTTTGATTTTCAGATTTTGACTGGTGAGGATTGGAATATGGTGATGTACGACGGCATCAATTCGTATGGAGGTGTCAGTTCCATAGGTCTGATCACCTGTCTGTACTTTGTGATTCTTTTCATCTGCGGTAATTGTATCCTTATTCAGAAAGTTATTTTTTATAAAACCAGGTTAGAATTGAAAAAATTAATTATATAGCATGGTCTTTTTGTTAAAATGATTGTAGCTCACCTGAATCAAAGGTTCAAGAAAGCTTTATAGATCACTTGTTTGGTATATGTGTCTTTTTTTCTGTCCGTTAATCTGTAGACTTTTCAAATTTTTAATGCTTTTAAAGAACAAGTCAGCTGATTTTAACCAGATTTGCTTCTGTTTGGGTCAGAAAAGAATCGTTTTCCCCCTTATTGTATTTTATTAAGTGTTTAGACAAAAAAGACTTTTGAGCACTAATTAAGTATTGATCATTGTTGTTCAGGCCGAGTAATGTGGCTATTAGACCTCTTGTTTTCTTTAGATGTTAGTATGTTAAACTCTCAAGTATATTTTATACCTTGAATTTGCAGGATTTGTTTTAAATGTTATATGGTTGTTCTTAACTGAGTGATAGATATCTTGCTGAATGTTTTCTTGGCTATTGCTGTGGACAACTTGGCTGATGCCCAGAGTCTCACTGAGGATGAGGCTGAAAAAGAAGATGAGAAAGAAAGAATTCGATCTTTGCGCCGATCCAAAACGCCAGAGGGGGACGAAAAATCTAAAGTACCTCTATTAGTTTTCAGTGCTGTAAAATGCTTCCATAACTTCACATTTATTAAGAAATCCTGAAAAAAAACTATGGTTTAATGACAAAAAAGAATGAATAACTTTCTGGTTGTAATGATCTCTAAACTAATTTTTTTTATATCATTTTACATGTAAAGCTTACATCACAATAGGATAGGAGTGCAAAATGTGCAGATTGAATAAATCAGCTGGATGTTGAATTTAATTTTGTACATTTATGCATAATTCTTAAGTAAATAAAACTTGTCAAGTTTAGTGAAATTTAAGGTGGAAAATTATAATTTTTAAAAGCCTACCAGTGAAAAACCCCAAAATAAATAATATATCAGGTGAAAATGAAATTAAGATTCTTCCTTTAATAAATGTTTGTTTAACCTCTCCATCAGGAAGCAGAATTGGAACCAGATGAAGGGGTTGGAATGGTTGAAAATGGTGGAGAAGAAGAGAATGTTTACCATTCTAGACAGCCAAGTCAGAGGTCCCATAGGTCAAGGTATACACCCTCAAACTTCTCCCAATCTGATCATATCATCAAGATGTCAATTCAAAATGTAGAGACTCGTGGTGTAGAAAATTTTCAAATCATTGCATGATGTGCAATTTGAAGTTAAATGGTACAATTTGAATAGCAAAATTTTAATTTTGTTCACCATGCTTATTTTTTTTTTTTATTAATATTAATTTATATCCCCGCTCCGAAGGAGAAGGGGGTATACTGTTTTACCCTTGTGTGTCTGTCTGTCTGTCCGTAACAAAAAATTCTGTCACATTTTTCTCGGCAACTATTCAATGCAGATGCTTGAAATTTTAACACTATTTGTTTAGGCATGCCATATCGTGGGATACGTTTTTGTACCAAGCGGACATCAACTTCCAGTTGAAGTTCCAGACTTCATTTATTTTTACCCTAAATTTTCTAACAGATTTTCGTCAAAGATTTTTCAGCAACTATTTATCGCAGGTGCTTGAAATTTCAAAACACTATTTGTATAGGCATGCCATCATGGGATACAATTTTTGTATAAACTAAATGTCAAATTCCTGTTAAATGACGACTTTGTTTAGGAGGAAAACACAAAAAATTAAATTGAAAGAATTTCTTTTAAAAAATTAATGTTTTAAAAATAAAAAAGTAAATAAAAACAGACTCCTTATTACATGAGCATTTGTTCCCAATTTATTCAACCCTATTAGATATCATTTAATCTTTATACAATTACTTTGAATTGTCCTCAAGCAAAATAAGAGCACATTGGCAACCCTATCCATGGTTGAACAATTAGCTTGTTCAATTCTTTGTATTAATAAATCATGGGCCTAGTCAACCAAAAAGACATTTTACTTTTTTATATTCTATTTTCTTTGACACATCATATGTAATCTTTTTAATTTAATATTTAAAATTGTCAGTTCTTTCATAACTTCATTACCACTAAAAGGGTACAAGAAAACAAAAAAATCTTAGATAATAATGCTAGATCATACAGCTTTACCCTGGTAAAAAAAAGTAGTCTCTGAAAAACTAACTCCTTGGTGTTTCATCACAAGTTAAGAACGCAAAGGACAACTGCACAGAAGGGATAAAGCAAAGTAGATAATAGGAGAAAAATCAGTATATGGGGTATAAGCATTGTCAGTCAAAAAAAGTTAACATGTAGCCACAAAACTTTTGACCAAGGAAAAATAATGAGATGTAGCTTTATTAATTTCAAATTCTAGGCAAGATGTTGGAATGGAGTCAGAAGAACACCGAGTCCGAATTAACCTGGGGCATACAGAGGAGGACTATAGGGAGTCCAACCATATACCAATAGAGGGTAAGAAGTCACTCACCACTAGTACAACTCCTCCCCTTCCCCACCACACAAGCTTTTATAAGTAGTCAAACCACTGCAGGCTGCCTTTGTATTCCATCCAGACTTGGTTACAAACAATACATGTAGGATTTAACTGCTCTGTATATGATTTGGGCATATAAAGTTTGTCATGATTGTCTTCTGTCCTTAAAACTGTGTTTAGTTCAGTTTCAAATACTTTTGTCGAATTTCATACAAATATAGGTTTTGATGAAAGCCATTCAACTGTGTCATAATTATCTAACTTTGACTTTCTCCATGACCTTGAACTTAATTGTATCCTATTTTGCTGTTAGTTCATCTTCATCGCATTCCATAAAAAATTAACTTCATACAACTCCACGCATCAACATTCAAGAATTACTAACTATAAATTTGTTTCCGTAGATACAACTTCAAATGGTAGTTATTTAACAGATCCATTGTTAGCCTGCAACATACAGAGAGAACTTGAAGCTTGAAGTAAAATGATGTCACTTAGCTGCTAGAAAGAATACCATTCTTTTTAAAGCAATATCTTCTTGAAGTTTCACTTCTGTACATGGGGGAAAAAAAGAAAGTTAAAGAAAGAAAAATTCCTAACTGTGCCCCTCCCCTCCTTCCAAGTTTACAGGTTTTTTAAAGAAAATTATAAGGGAATGTAAAAAAAAAATCCCTTAAACAGTTACACAGATGAGCAGTGGTGCCCAAAGGTGGCCTAAAGACCTCTTTTACAGTAGCAGAAGTGATTTGGAGGGGCATAGTTTTATATCTTTGTCATTTTATCACTTCAAGCAAATTTAAAAGAAACCCCTCCACTCTCTGGCTGAACATTTCTTTATTTTTCCATCTTCAATCCTGGCAAATTATTGAGGCAATTGAAAAGAAGCAAAGAAAACATTTGTCCCACTTTCTCATTTCTGTGTTATGTTTAAAAATTGATTTTTGTATATATAGAATTAAAGGGGCATTTCAAAGTTAATTATTACATTTAAAACATACCTTTTAGTGGTAGTTTTTATATTGGTCTTTATTTTCTGCTGTATTTATATGCATTGTTTGTTGAGGTGAATTCTGATTTCATCTTTGATGTTTCATATTTGGTTGTTGTTGGTTTGCTTATAATTAGACTTTTGCTGGGTTTTTTTTTTTTTCAAAATATTTGAATTATGTGTCTGGCTATTTTGTTCCTGGGTTCCTGGCTTAGTAATTAGGCCACTCTTACTTGGTCATTATTAATTATCTTCATGCTGTGATGATTTGTTGAAACTTTTTGCTTGTCTTTGTATTAAACCAGACTCTTCCATTCATCAAACAATGACACATGAAGGTTATGTTGTATTTTCATGAGCATACTAACTAAATGACATATAGACAGACTCGGGTGAAATTGATCAAACAAGTCCAACGATGACATGGTAATGTTTGACTGATGATGCCCCTAGTGAACTTGCACTTACCCACCAATGAATCCACCTTTTCTATTTATACCCAGAAGAAGACGACACTTGTGCCAGTGATACCAGTTCATATGATCTCTTAGGTAATAACAGAAAGTTGTAAATGTCATTTGTTGCTATATCTGATCATGTTTTCATTTGATTTTAGTTTACATGTAGTGGTTTTGTTATCTTTTCTTTTTTACCTCTCTGAGAGGAGGGTGATACCTGCTCTCTGCTGGCACATCTCAAAACTTGGGAAGGGGTGGGGGATAAAAAGCAGTTATAGTAATATTAATTGTTTTGCATGTTATATGTCTAATATGCATGAAATCACTTATTATTTTGTGTCGGTGTGGATGATATTATTATAGATTTAGAGTACTTAAATTTAATCTTATTAATAAAATTGCCTTGGAATTCGTGCATGTAATGTATGTGTATTAAACGCAATCAAAATATATTGGCAGGATTATCATCTTATCAAATAAAGAATAGATTCATTATACATGTCAGTTCAGGGAAATATATATTTTATATGTGTAGTTCTGTGTAAATGTTTGCTTATACATAACTTCCTTAAGTTGGTTTTCAAGGAAAAAGGTTTAGTTAGTACATGTACAACCTAATTTTGTCATTATCCATTGAGTAATAAATTGGCTGATTCAAAAAATGCTCTATTTCATGCCATAGAGTTAATTGGTGTGTAAAAAACTTTTAAAAATATTTATTACTTTGTTTCTTTCCAAGGATTTGATGGTTGTAGCCACATCTGTATAGTTAATGTATTAGTTATTTAACCTCCTGCAAAACGTGCTATCTACAAGAGTCAGTAAATATTCAAGTTAAATTGTTTTTAAAATCTAAAACACATTGAATTTTTCTTTACTAAGTAATGTTTATGGCTAGATAAATCAGATATAAAATGTTAAGTTGATCTGATAGTTGGTTATTTTATGTTCTCATGAACAAAATTACCCCGTGTCAATTTCCAGAAAATTTGGTTCTTTCATATAACTTTGTGACAGCTGTTTGTAAACAAAGCTTATGTCTATGTAACTATGTGATGTCATACAAGTGAAGAAATTGCGTAATGTGTAATCTGGTGTTTCTAAAACAATATTCAAAACTATATGATGCGGACTTCGCTTTTGTGGAAATTGATAAAATGCTTGTGTTCTGTTACTTTTTCAATGAAACTACAAAACCCCGGGAAATAACAGAAACCTTACACCAATTATGGCGTCATATAAATTTTGACGTCATAGCTGAAATAAAGGGTAGTTGGTGTTACGTCACAATCAAAATCTGTGAGTTATCTCCCTGTAACCGCAAACCTTACCTTAAGTGAACTAGTGTAGTCATAATATCATCTTCATATTTGTATTAGCTATATATATATATATATATATATATATATATATATATATATATATACTGCTGCACATTTGTATATGTGTATGGACTATTTTGTGTGTAATCTTTCATTTAGGACTTTCTTTCTAATAATTGTAAACTTTTATGCCTTCTGGGCCCAAAATATCTTATCTCATCTGATCGTCACCAAACTTGCATCATACGGTACTTATGCACTTGACAGGCTTGAATGCTGAATCTGAGCCATAGGTTTCAGATGCTGGAGAAGGTTAGGTTTTTGGAGCAGGTTAAAATTTTTGGAGCAGTTTCCCTTTCATGGCCATATTTTAGTTAATATTGGTTCTTTCTTCACCAAACTTGCATGGATGGTGCATTATTAGTTACATGGTTTGTAGTTGACCTAATATGGTTTATACGTGGTAAGTAAATTCCATCTCACTCCATATGGAATTTACTGACCACGTTTAGATCATATTAGGTCAACTACAAACCATGTAATGATTATATCTTACCGACAGCATTTGTATAAATGGCAAAGAATGTATGTAACAATGAAAAACTTTACAAGTTACAAGTTTCAATTTGGGTACACAACCTGATGTCATGATACATGTACTCTAAGAATGACATCATAATACTCAAGGGGAGTAATATTTTGTACTGACTGTGTATGGAATATGTACATATAGAAAGAAATAATCTTACCGTGACCAGGCTACGCTCAGGTCACAGTAAGAATTCGTCCCATATACTTGCAATTTAGCAGCCGCAAAGGGGATCTGCTTCGCGTCGATTTTAGGTGTGTTGAAAAAAATCTGCAGGGGAAAAACACATTTTTATACATTACAAACCTTTTTGAACATACATATGTAGTTTAATCCACAAAATATACATTAAATGGGCCGTACCAAGGCATTTTGTTACTATACACGTTTGAATTTGCCTGCCATTTTGTCGGAAATGCACTCGGAATGTCTCGGATTTTATCATTAACATGGCGACCGTAAAACAGTGAATTTTCAAACGTGATGTTAAAAGTGGCAGTGATTTCATTGCAAAAACAGTTAATGTGGTAAAATGAGATTATAAAAGAGCAACATTGTAGGTAGTTGAGACTAATCATATGAAAATCTAAGCGAGATACTGCTTGATATATTTTTTAAATTTGCTACGAAGCGAGTAAATGGGACGAATTCTATCGTTAAACCGGGTCCGTAGGACATCTGTCATTTTAACGATTGAACATTCTATCTAATGTACATAGTCTCCATGTGACTGCTGTTAGCCAATGATTTCCTTACAAATTAGCAGGAGGTAAGATATTTTGTGATACTGATGCATTCGACAAGCTTTGATGCTAGATCTGAGACATAGGTTTCGGATGCAGGAGGAGGTTAAGGGTTTTGGAGCAGGTCACATGTTAAGGTTTATAATGGTCTTTACTTTTTATACCCCCCGCAAACTAAGTTTTATCTAAGTTAAGGGTAATATAGGAATCACCTTGTCCGTCCGTCTGTCTGTCTGTCTTTGCAAAATTTGTGTCCGGTCCATATCTTTTTTATGGAGAAACATTGGAAGTTCTTACTTTACACAAAGATTGCTTATGACCTGAGAGTGTGTCATGACCTTGACCCAAGGCCATATGGGGACATTACAGTGTACTTGTATTTGATATATTACAAGTACAGCACTAACCTTACTGCAGTAAATTTGGTGATTGCAGAGCTGCCAATCTCTGCTTCGATCAACAGACATATTTTCTTTTTTACAAACTACTGTAAAATACAACATTTTTTATACATTATTTTAGAAAGTATGGGTATTGGACTATTGGTCACATTTGTGATGTCTAAACAAATAATCACGAAAATCTCATACCAGATTAGTCCAAGATATTTATTTCAAACCAAGATCTCTGATTTAACAATTTAAATGTGTCAGATGTATCTATTTATTTTCAAGAGTAATTTCCATTTTAAAATAGGGTAGAGAGCTTTATCTCCTTTTAATAGAATTTCACTGGTACTTTCCTAATTACTACATTCAAAACAATTATTCAGCATTGCTAAATCATGCTGAAACATTTGTTGTTTTTGTTGCAGAAGGAGAGACAGCTGTTGAGGATGAGGTGGATGAGGAGGATATGGAGGAGCGTGAGGAGGATGAGGAGGAATCTCAGACTCCATCTACAGCTCGACCAAGGAGAATGTCAGAACTCCACATTCCTGAGAAAATCAAACCAATTCCTAAAGCTAGCTCTCTTTTCATTCTTCAACCCAGCAATAAGTATGTTCCTTCTACATGTTCTACATATGCACAAAGAATTGTTGAAATGATGTGATTAGCTTTGAGAAAATATACTGACTTCTTTTTCAATGGTTTGTGAGACTTTGGTATTAATATAGAGGCTACGGTAATATTTATTGGAGTGAACGTTACAGATTGTTTATGCAAAAAGACATTGATATAACTGGTAAAACTTGAAGTTTTGTCATAACAGGTTCCGAGTCATCTGCCACAAAATCTGTAACCACCCATATTTTGGCAACATAGTCCTGGCATGTATTTTGATTAGTAGTGGTATGTTAGCTGCTGAAGATCCTCTCCAGTCGCAGTCAAAGAGAAATGAAGTAAGTTTACCTATAGCAATAATATAGAGTTCACAGTACAATCAAACACTTTTTATGTCCATTTAAAGTGCTTTACAGATATTGATTCATATTGACCTTAGTTGTCCAACTCACTATCTTGACAACCATTTGTTTGGCAATTATTAAACTTAAAGCCATCATGAATTCATAGAAAACGTTTGGTAGCCATCTTGCACTGAATCATTTTCCAACAGCTACTGGTGTATATATATGTTTAAAAAAATAAGGGTTTGTTGCTTTCTGATGGAAATATTCAAATTGAAGGGAATAAAGTCTGGTGTATAGTATTCACTTGTGTATATTATGTAACCCCAAAGTTGGGTGTAAATGTTAAGAATTCATTCAAAATCATTTTAAGTTTGTTTATACTTCAACTCCTTGGGTTAGAAAGAGTCACTTAGCTATGAGGGTGGAATGCCCAATTTTATATTTACATAGATGTAGGTTTTCTCTAGAAATAATGGACAATTCAAAAATTTATATTTAATAAAGCTATGAAGAAGTTTCAGTTTTATTTACCATAACTTCTTTGGGTCAAATATGGGTCAAAGCAAAACTTTTTGGGGAGGGAATTACTTTCCAATTTTCTACAACAGTTTTTCATACAAAAACAATTGAGGAAATGAAATTGTTCACAATTATGAAGAACGAAAAAAAGTTTGAGGTACATATTGTTTGTTGTGGTATTAGAAGTCATTAAGCTTGTTTGTTATCTGGGTCAAAGTTAGGACACTATGGACATTGTTGCTCAGGTGAGGCAAAGTGGTCCATGGGAATCTTGTAAAAAGTGATCAGAAAGCACTCTAGTATGAAGATGTATGTATGCATTTTTTAGCGCACCGCTCTGCTTGCATCCTATAGTGATCAGTCTGTCTATCCATCCATCCGTCTGTCCATTTGAGATCTCTTGTCCAGAGCATATCTTCTCTACCCTTGGCCCAATCTATCTCATTCTTCACCCACAGAGGGCCTTTGGGTAAAGGGTTGCAGTGACCTTGAACCATCTTTCTAGGTCTAAGGTCATAGCAGAATAATATGAAAAATTCTTGTCCAAAGCATATCTTCTCTCCCCTTGGTCCAATCTGACTCAAAGTTTTTTCACAGAGTGCCTATGGCCAATGGGTGTGCAGTGACCTTGAATGAAGTTTGTAGGTCAAGGGTCAGGTCATATTGGACCATGCAAAAATTCTTTTTTCAGAGCATATATACTCTCCACTTAGCCCTATTTGGCTCATACTTCACATTAAGCTTTTGGGTTAATGGTGTGCAGTGACTTTGAACCAAGTCAATGTGAAGGTCATAGCAGATCTCTTTATAATCTCTTTATAATTTATAATCAGTTTTAGACCGTAAATTATTTCCCATATGCTTAATCTTGCTCAGGTTGAACAAAAATGCCTCTATGAAGGGAGTAATGAGAAGAAATTTAAAGTTCTATGCCAGCTGGAAAATTTTTAAGTTATAGGTCAAGGTCAAATCAAAATTCTCTAAAATGCTTTTCATCCTGTTGTCCATTATTTAAGTGTGGCCCTTTGAGATGGTCACCATCTCAATGTTGTCTAGTTTTATTAGCTCACCTGAGCTGAAAGTTAAAGTGAGCTTTCTCATCACTTTTTGTCTGGCGTCCGTTCGTCCGTAAACTTTTTACATTTTCGACTTCTTCTTCAGAACCACTGTGCCGATTTCAACCAAACTTGGCACAAAGCATCCTTAGGTAAAGGGAATTTAAGTTTGTTAAAATGAAGGGCACCTCCTTCTTTCAAGGGGAGATAATTAAAAATAATTGAAAATTTGTTGGTAATTTTCAAAAATCTTCTTCTCAAAAACCATATGGCCAGAAAAGCTGAAACTTGTGTGGAGGGATCCTCAGGTAGTGATCCCAGGGGGTAGGTTGGGGCTACAGTAGGGGGTCAAATTTTTACATAGGAATATATAGAGTAAATCTTCTCTGAAACTGAAAAGCCAGAAAAGCTGTAATTTGTGTGGAAGCATCCTCAGGTAGTGTAGATTCAAGTTTGTTCAAATCATGATCATCAGGGGTAGGGTGGGGCCACAATGGAGGGTCAAATTTTACATAGGTATATATAGAGAAAAATCTTTAAAAATCTAATTCTCAGCAACTGATCGGCCAGAAAAGCTGTTACCCATGTGGAAGCATCCTTAGGAAGTGTGAGTTGAGTTTGATAAAATTATGACCCCCCAGCCAGGGGTAGGGTGGGGCCACAGTGGGGGAAGGGGGGGTCAAATTTTCACATTTGAATATATAGAGAAAAATCTTTAAGAATCTTATTCTTAGAAACCAATCAGCAGAAAAGCTACAACTTAAGTGGAAGCATCCTCAGATAGAGAAGATTCAAGTTTGTTCAAATCATGATCCCAAGGGGTAGGGCGGGGGCCACAATTGGGGGGGTCAAATTTTTACATAGGAATATATAGGGAAAACTTTTTAAAAACCATCTTCTAAAACACAATTTGTCTAGAAAAGCTCTAACTGTAGTCGGTTCAGATAGTGTAGATTTAATTTTTCAAAATCATAATCTTTAGAAGTAGGGTTGGTCCACATGGGGTGGGATCCAATTTTATAAAGGAAAACATTAAAATTATTAACAACAATTTAATTGTTATTATATATGATTTTACTTTGTGCAAGCATTTTTTTTACATATTGTTGATTCTTTAAAATTGTTTAGACTCTGGCCCCTTGACAAATCTTGGGCCTCACAAGGGGTTCAAAATTTGATGTAGGTTTATAATCTATATATAAACAGTTGTTTAAGTCTGATCATCTCCTCGAGAACTGCAATGCTCAATATGTGATATGACTGTAAAATCATCCTTTTACAAAGGGCTCAATGATAAACATAAGAATATGCAGGGGTATTTTTTTTATACAGTATCTATTATACGACATTGTTCAGATATTTTGTATGTGACTCCATAAAGCTGATTTTATTATGGCTATTGTTGCTCAGGTAAGCGGTGTGGCCCATGGGCCTCTTGTTAAGATTTGTTTTATATTGTATTTCATATACTTGTAGTAAAATCAATTAGTTACTTATGTTGAAGTAGGATATTGTTGCTCAGGTGAGCAGTTTGGCCCATATGCCAATCATTATTTAATTAGTTAATTAATTGCTAAATTTTATTTTCAGATCTTGAACTACTTCGACATATTTTTTACATCTGTTTTTACAGTGGAAATTATTATCAAGGTGAGGCCAATCTCTACAAATGTTTCTAGTCTTATTAGAACAAATACAAGATTTATATAGAAATTTGATTATACTAATTATTTTCTGGCAGGTTATTACATATGGGCTTATTGTGCACAAAGGTTCCTTTTGTCGAAGCTTCTTCAACATCTTAGACTTTACTGTGGTTGGAGTATCCATCATATCCTTTGTTCTGGAGTAAGTGATCAATATCCATGTACAGTCTGTTACCTACTGTACATTAATTGGTAAGGTCATTGGAAATTAGTGCAAATTTGTATGCTCCAATAATTACTGATGTTTGTTGTCAACTGTCTTATAGCAATCAAGCCATATCTGTGGTGAAGATTCTCAGGGTTCTGAGAGTTTTGCGTCCACTCCGAGCTATCAACAGAGCAAAGGGACTGAAGGTTTGCCGATATTTTAATCAATACATTATAGTTACCAGTATCACCATTCATAGCATTTTAAAGGGCTATTGTCATGATTGAGATGAAATTTTTAAAATTGTATATTTTCATTGGGTTCCCTTTGGGACCCTATAGTGATCAGTCTGTCCATCTCTTATTTCGGTTGCATCATTTGCACTTTGGTAAAACAGTTTTAGCATTAAATATAGGAAAATATATTAAAAATTTTTACTGCTCAAAACGTTACCATGCCTCATTTCTTGTTTCTTTTGATTTAACTTTTACTTTATTTTGCAGCATGTGGTTCAGTGTGTGATTGTGGCTATACGCACTATCTACAACATCATGCTGGTCACCTTCCTACTACAGTTTATGTTTGCTGTAATTGGAGTACAACTCTTTAAGGTCAGTGTCGTTAGCTTTGTTTAGTTATCTAACACAGAATACTCGATTCATACTCTCACAAAATAGTTCAAAAACCAACCTAGGGGATGCACGTGCCATGCAAAGTTAAAATTAATGTAGTTTTTTGTTTGTAGGGGAGGTTTTTTAGCTGTTCAGACAAGTCCAAGTTAACAGAGAGTGAATGCAGGTATGTTATGTTATGAAAAATAATTACTCTATATTAATCATCGATTTGCTTTATGTATGTGAACATCAAATTTTGTTATATATGTAAAACTGAAATGCAGCCTGACAAAATCTAAGGGCCTACATGTAGATATCCATTCTGGGCATAGAGAACAAATGATACAGTGTGCCTTGACAGAATAAACTTTGTAATAATTTGAGAATGCCAAATCTATTTTGTTTAGAGGTCAGTACATTGATTATCCAACTGGAGATATTGACAAAGCTGATATCAAGGACAGAGAATGGACAAACAACCCTCTGAATTATGACAATGTTCCAGAGGCAATGTTGACACTGTTTACTGTCTCCACATTTGAGGGATGGCCAGGGTATGTTATTCAATGACCCCCTCGCGATAACACCCGTGCCAACGAAAGATATTAATATAAGTTGTAGAACTTGTTTATCAGTCATTGTAAAATAAAGTTCAGGTTCATGTTATTCATAATGTAACCACTGTGTGATAAAAATATGTGTGTAATGCCAGCTTGTAGTGTTACATGCATCTAGTTACTCTCTCTTGAATTGAATCTATATATATAATATTGACAGGATAGTATGAAATGAATTACCAATCGTGTGCCTTAGGTTCTCTGTTTCTGTTGGTAGTTTTGAGTCCAGTCCAAAATCATAGGCATTGGTAGCTTAACCTGGATACAAACATTTCTCACCTTTTTTGGGTGTCAATGAAAAGTGAAAAGTTTGATGAAATGAAATTATTTTTATTCTATAAAAGGAGGTTAAAAATTTTGAAAATGCTTAAATTAATACATAGTTCCTGAAAACTGAGAACACTGTTGTTGAGTTCATCATGTTTGTTTTGGCTAACTTCTTTAAAAAAATGTTAATTCAACAATTTCTGGTAGAGTATGCAAATATCTCCTAATGGTAACACTTAATCTGTAATCTTTAATCCAAAAGATAATTAATTTTTTTTATAATTGATTTAAATGAAGAAAATAATACTATGGTTTCATTAATATTTGTGGCTTTTAATTTTTGTGAAAATCACAGTTTATCACATATTTAACTCAATATGCGGTGGATATCACTCGAAATACATTTTTGATATTACACTGCAATGACATCACAATGAATTTTTATGTATTTCAATTGAAATGGTGTTAGGAGTTGAGTGATTTCAATCCTGTTGCCAAGGTTCAGGGATAGAAAACCCAGAACTCGTTGGATAAAAATTATATATCATCACAAACCATTAGAGATTCTATATTTCAAGAATAGGTAAATTCATGGCCAATAATTGTATCAATACAATTTGTAATTAAATATTGCATTTCAATGAACTTTCAATGAAACACAACAAAATCCTCAAAAATTGGTATTCTACAAATAATAATGAAACCATATTACATTCTTATGAAATTGTTAAATTTTTTTTTTAATACTTCTAACCCAAACTGAAAAATGTGTGAAGATGATTATGAAAAGTTGATTTTCACTCCTTGGATATCATTTCTCGTTCTGATAAATCGCAAAAAATCAATTCCTTTTGTTCCTTGCAAGGTAGAGTTCATTTTGAAGGTGTATGTTTATGGATCTGTATTTAAGTATTTTATAAATACTATGATACTTGACCCTTATAATGTACATGTATATACAATGATTGTGTTATATCTTATCTTTTCATAGGTTGTTGTATAAATCCATTGATGCCAATGAGGAGAATAATGGGCCTATTCATAACAAGCAACCATTTGTGGCTGTCTTCTACTTTATCTTTATCATCGTCATAGCTTTCTTCATGATGAACATCTTTGTGGGTTTTGTCATCGTCACATTTCAGAATGAAGGAGAACAAGAGTACAAAAATTGTGAACTGGACAAAAATCAAGTAAGACTCAATTCAAGTACTTGTTAATCTAAAATGCCACCAAGGTCTATATTTTTTGTTCATTTTACTAAAACACAATGATTCATATCATTCATATGACTTTTGGGGGGAGCTATTTTATCTATCAACTTAGAATGGTACCTAGGTGTACACCTCATGCACACTGGTACACTTCATGGACTTAGTTTGAGATAAAGATTTTATATAGCAATGCAATTATTTCTTCATGTTATACAAAGTAATTATAAAACAGATAAATCTTTCTTATTCTATATACTTGTTCATTACAATAACTGGAGGCAACTCTAATTGGGAATAAAAAAAAAAACCATAAAAAAACTATATACTTATATGTAAAAAGACAATCTTGCTCAGGTGAGCAAAGTGGCCCATGTGCCTCATTTTTAATTACTTCTGTGACATTTATTGAATATTACAGAGAAAGTGTATTGAGTTTGCCTTGAAAACTCGCCCAACTCGACGCTACATTCCTAAAGCTCGTTGGCAGTACAAAATTTGGTGGTTTGTGACATCCCGAGCTTTTGAGTATGGCATCTTTACCCTGATTATATTGAACACTGTCATTTTAGCTATGAAGGTTGGTGTTTGGAATGTGAAATTTATTTTATTCTGATATCTGTGGTATAAATTGAGCTTTAAGAATGGTCTCATTGATTTATTTCAGTATGATGGACAATCTGCTGCCTACTCGGATGCTCTGGACTACCTAAACATGATCTTCACTGGGGTCTTCACCATTGAATTCATTCTCAAACTGATGGCATTCAGATTTAGGGTAAGATCTAAAATGGACCCCTGAAATAAACAACTTAAAAAATAATTATATTTGGCCTTAATTTTATGAAGTTCCAGAATCACTAAGCAGAAAAATTAGAATAAGAATTATTGTATTGTCATAAAAAGTGTCTTAATCCAATACATGTACTTAATATTTATGATAGAATCTTGTTCAAAGTCTTAATCTATGTTTCCCATTAGAACATGCACATTTTTAGGGGGTCTGAATCTGATTGGATTGCAAAAATAGTGTCAATTCAGACATATCCTGCCAGAGTGCTAATAAATAAGACAAATGGATAAAACAAAACTGTCAAAAATACATGAAACCTTTTTTAAAATATTGATTTATTTAGGTTAAAATTGACTCTTATCATATAATTATAGTTGTATCTTGATTCTTTAAAAAGATATTAAGTTCACTTATCACTAATTTTCAAAATGAGTATTTCAAGACTATTAAATATGCATTGAAATAATGCACATAGACTTTATCATAGTATCTGGTGTTTTGTAGAACTATTTTGGAGATCCTTGGAATGTGTTTGACTTCATCATTGTCCTGGGTAGTTTTATTGACATTATCTACACGGAAGTCAATGTAAGTAGTGATGACAGTTCCTGAATTTTTACACCTGCCACTATAGGTCTACCACTGTGTACTGGTTGTCTCTGCGAGAAACTTGACAAAAATTCATATTCCTTCTCCAAAGAAACCACATCTTGATTGAATCTGATTCAGTTGCTGATTTGTCTGTACTTCATGGTTTTGTTGAATTTTTCCCTGCAGCATTTTGGACTTTACAATAACTTTCTGGTCTTTTTCAAACATTTTTCTTATCAATCCTTCATGGAATATATAAAAGACCTTGCACATTTCAGCGAGAAAAGGGCGATTTAAAGGTAACAATGTAAACTAAGTGCACTGCAAATTGAGGCTGTTTTTTAATCTCTAGTGGACATGTGTTCTAGTATTTTTCACAACAAATTTTAGTGATTCAAGACATTTGTCTGGATCTTAACTTGGCTTTTGAAAACAGACATGATTGTTTCCACCTTTTGCATTCACTGTAAGAACAGCCATTAAATTCACCTAAATATTTCACCAATCTTTTGTCCTTTTAAGATTTTGGAATATAACAAATTCATGTCTGGAAACCTATCTTGGCAATCTTAATGAATGATGCTAAAATTAGAATAATTGCTTGATTGTAGTCAAAGAAGGGCTGCTAAGAATACTGCTTACAGCTTTATTAAATAGATGTTTACTGTTTAGATAACAGATTGGATTTGAATATTTTTAACTTCAGTGTAGATAATCTCTGCTTGTCGTATAGATACATCCCCAGGTATATGCAATTATCTTGTGCCAGCTTTTAAAAATTTTTTAATTTCCGTTTCTATATTAAAGCTTTATTTTGTTTTACATATCTAATGTATCAATTATTTGCTTTCTTTTGGCTATTTTGCATTTTTTTTTTTAATAATAATTATTTGTAAATAGTCCATCATTGGTTCAGTTTTCCTTCAGTGGCCACAATTGAATTTCAAACCCGATTCCCCAAATGAATTAATTGTCCAACAATTGTCTTGCATCACTAAAGACGTTGGAGACTGAATCATGCAGTGATATTATTTAGCAATCCGTGTTTTAGATGTCATTAACAGATACTTAACTTCATGTTAGAGATTGCTAGTGCCGATGATGACTAATGTCTATGGAGCTTAGTCAATAGGGAATAATTTTCAAATGCATATCTTTGCATCTACATTTTTTAAGAAATTGGATGGTGTTCATACATCAGTTAACAAATATAATCACAAACCAATAAGATTAAATCAATTTATCCTTTTATGAATATATGCATGCAGTTATGAAACATTTTAAAACTGAATATACAAACGCATCATCAAGCAGTGTTCAGACATTGTTTATTTAGATATTTATAAAATATATTGTGTATAATGTTAAATTATGTCTTACTATATACTTATGAGGTTGATTTTGCATGGATAATTTTGCAATTGATTAAAACTTAGGTTATTGACAGCACAGACTTCACAAACTGCACGGACTGATGTCAAAATTCATAATAGTCATTTATGGAAGAGATAAGGCATTTCCTTCCATATAATGTACTTATGGACAATAAGGATAATTTACATTGTTTTGATCACTTTACATGGATTATTGCAGAAATTTCAGAGATAGATATAAACAGTGAAATTTTCTTATTTGTACATCATGCTGGTCTGAAAGGTAGCGATTTGCAAAAAAAAAATTACATGACCCACTTATGCATTTTATGTATATTTTTTTCTGCAATGCTTGCTTCCTTCTTATTGGCATGAATCATTAAAGAAAGCAGTTTATTGTGTAAACAACAGTGCCTGTATATGTAAACGTAGTTTCAATTAATAGTGTAACTAATTGCATAACTGTCCATAATGAATAGGCACAAAACTGAGAATTCCTCTAGATCTGTTACAATAACGTAGACAGCAGTAGTGTTACTAATAAAAACACTGCTAATATGTTTAGATAAATGCATGTTCAAACCTTGACACATACATAATAGGTTTTATTTGTTTTGCTGATACAGAGTTGATATCTGTATTATCTTTTCGTAAGGGTTGCAACATTATAAGATTTGAACATGAAGGCTGTGAATTTGCCATTCGATCTGATCCACTCTCTGAAAAATTTACCCCTAGAAGCTTAAGTGAAATCATGAATGATGAGAAAATAAGCATCTGAGCATGTCTGTATGTCCACTTGCTAATTGAGTAAATCACTTGATAGAGATGTTTTTGAGAGGTGTATTTGGTATGGAACTTATAGATTTAGCTAGATGTTGTGCATGGTCTAACACACTTAAGTTGTGCACAACAGGATGCATGGACACAAGGACAGTATAATACTCGAACACGAGAAAGTATTTTCATCTTGTTTTTATTAGATCACTTTTTTCCATTCATTGAATACATATACCATGTCTAAATCCACAATGATACATTTGAAAGTGTAGACAGATTGATTATTGCAACAATATGAGCTGAATTTTCATGTCAGATATTTAAATTGTGAAATTGTAATTGAGTATGGTACTAAAATGACAAAAAGAAGACAGTATTATAAATTTCTGTAAGTCATAATTTTGTTGCAAAAGCTTTTTAGAGGCCCTGATTAAAGCATAATTACATTATTGTCATCCTGTACAAAAATTAGTTTGCTCTATATTCCTTACATTAAATTTTTTTTTCTGACAATATTTAATGATTTATTTTAATCTTATATACCAAAAAGATTTAAGTTGCATGTAGAATTATCGTAATACATTGTACAATGTACTAAGTATTTACAACAGAAAAAAAGCTCACATTGCTTTAAGTTTACAGAAAGAAATACTACAAATATTTTTACAGTTAATTGATTTTCACCATGTTTGGGTATTTAAAAAATTTCCAAAAATAAATATATTCTGATCAATAAAATATTTTTCATATGATTGAACCAGCTCAAAACCTGTACTTTGAGGGTATACGCTAAATCATTGTATTGATAGAAAAAACAGCAATAATTGTTTTATTATATGATTCAGCGACGAATTAATACAGACATATCAAATGGTGTGTTTTCAAGCAAAGAGTTTAGTTTGAAGCCATAGCTGAACAAATTGAGAAACGCTATATTTCATTGGACAATCTATTTTTAGTCCAATTTAGAGAATCCATTGAAAACATGTAACACATGCTGCAGTTTTTTTAAATTGAAAAATGTTCACATCAATAAACGCAAAAAGGATACATGGTATAAAAAATTGTTCAATTCACTACAAAGTAATAGGGTCAGATCCATGAGATATGATTCCCACTGTATTGGCATTGTTATCTGGGATACCTAATTTGATATATTTGTACGGTGAAGGATGGCAGCAAACAAGTGTTGCACTATAAAAGAATTTATCATGATTGTATAGAAATTTGTTCTACGTTTCAATCGTAAGGTTGGTGATATAAAGGGATGGGTCATACCAAGATGACAGTACCGGTACATATCATCACAAAGTGAAGAGATTCAGAACAATCTTACTGTATGCTTATCAGTTTTCCTGATAATAATGCAAATGGAGAGTGGCATATTATTTGCAGGATATGATAGAAATCTTATGCACTGTATAATACCTATATATTATCATAACAATAACTTGATCCCAAAAGCTAACTAGATCAAATCATCAGATCAATCTGGAGGCACGAGAATGTGTGGAGTCGGGTCTTATGATCTACGCTTGGCATCTGGCTTTTCAAATCAAGCTATACTACCATGATGATAAATTTATTATATATCCTTCCACTAATGATGCAAAAATAACAAAACTTCTTTTTTTTATCAATTGTACAGCATTTACTCACTGAACAAAAACCATTTGAAAATGTTTATTGTGCATCATGTTATCAGTTTCACATGGTGACATGGATTCAGAAAATTAAATTAATTAATCTCTCTTAAACCAAAAGTATCAAAAAAGGAACATTGATGGGTATATAATGATTTAATTTATTTGAAGTTTCACTTTCATGGGCTGCAAGATTGACTGTGAATTTATTTGATAGCTTTTTTCCACATGTGATTTGATTCTTATTTGATGTATCAATATCTGTTTTTCATGTCAAATGCTGAATGTATTTTGTTACTAATTATTGGTTCACTTTGAAATTACAACATTCTAATAGCGAGCAAAGGTTGGTTAATTGTGCACTGAATGTTAGAAGCCTGGTCTCCTCCTTAAAAGCATGCCACAAACAAACTGCAGTAGACTGCCTGAGTAGCATGCCTTGTGTCATTTCTGTTCAATAAATCTGTTAAATTGCTTCTCAGTTTTGTGTTCGAGAATCTTACCTTAAGATGCAACTTTTCAAGAATGAACAGCCCAACATTATTGAATATGATATTTTCATTAAAGATGAAATTATATTTTGTTACAAAAATATGAATATATTCATTAAATCAAGTGTGAATTTGATAGACTGTTCTAGATATTGGCAAAATTAGATTCCTGCAAGGCCTAGCTAACTGTCGGCCATCTGTGACTCAGCTTCCTAGCTCTCCCTCCCTCTCTGTTCCTGTTCTGCTAGACAAGTTGTGTTGTCTGCATGGTGTGAACCACAGAGAATCCACTGAGTTGTTGTTTGTTCTCAGTCTCCCTTTACAGTATGTGTAGTACGTCGGCCTGTATATCTTGTGTAGATGTGTCTGTAATACTTTGTTATTTTAACTCCATTTCAAGCAAGACGTGGAACTTGATGTAAGATGTAGTGTATGAACGTACAGATAAGAGTAGTGTATATATATATATTATATTATATACAGTTGAACTTCGGTATCTCAAAAACCGATATCTCAAATAAATGGATATATTGAAGTTATTTGTAGGTCCCAACCACTTTAACATTATGTAGTTTACCCTTAATATCTCGAATACTTGGGTATCTCAAAATTTTTAACCAGAACCATCTAGTTCGAGATAACGAGGTTTGACTGTATATTGTGTAATCAATGAGCTGAATAGCATGTACTTTATTGTACATGTATTTCACAACCATTATCTAATACACTCAGCCTGTTAAATGCATGAATGTATACAATGTGTAACAGTATATAGCATAGGTTGTTATTGTGTTTAAACAAAGTTTTGGTTAAAACATTTTAATTAAACACACTTTTACTACTACTATTATGTTGATGTATAACTTTCTGTGTTTTGTGTATATTTTTCCCACAAGCATAATCAGAAGAGAAGGATCTACTTGTGTATTTATTTTAACTTTTATTTTTATCACAGCTACATATATATTATTTAAAAAATATAATTTTGATATTATTCCTTAAAACATGATGATTAAGAGTCAAATCTTACAATCATAAGTCACACCCAATTACACTCTGTTGCCAAGATACACAACCTCATTAAGGTTTTTTTTTATTGAAAATGCTGACGGTAATTGTAATGATTTAAAAATTTAAAAAAAAAAAATTAAAAAACACAAGGAATAAGTTGTTGATTTTGTCAAGAAAAACCATAATCCCTATTTAGTAAAATTATGTAACAAAACTATTGATTTCATATTTATTTCAGAGATGATTGTGGTCATTAGTATAGTGTGGATACACGAAAAAATTGCAATAATACAGCAAAATCGAACAGCCCAAGATAATTTTTAGTTTCCGGTACATTTTCCAACATCAAAGTCATTGTGGAATCTGCCTTTATGAAAAACTATAGAACTCTCTTTTATTGACAGCCTGGACAAGGAATTATCAGCATTAATTTTTTCCGCCTGTTCCGAGTAATGAGACTGGTAAAGCTCTTGAGTCGGGGAGAGGGAATAAGAACACTTCTGTGGACGTTTATCAAATCTTTTCAGGTAATTCCTTAGATATATATTTCATAAACATTTTTGTTTTTTCATGTTAATAGGTTACCTGAAATCTTGGATGATTGCTAGAGAAGTCATACCATGGGAAAATTGTACTCATGTTGAAGGGTGCAAATTCTCCTATAAAACATTTTTGCATTATACAGTGGACCCCGCTTAATACAATAGTTATTTTGTCAGGATAAATTATTATATTAACCGGACTATAATAATAAGCGTACCCAGCTAAATTCAATGTGTACAAGTATGATATGTGCCTATTCACGTCATGTGTTATTACTATCTATTTCTAGACAATGTAATGTCCACAATAATTGATGATTTCTTCTAAAACTTTACTTTTAATGCTTCATAAAAGTTAATTTCATGAATAAAGTTTACTATTACAAGCTTGGAAAATTGCAAGATCCACCAATATGCTTCCGATAAGTTGACATGCTTTCATTTTGTTTTCTTCCTCTACTTCCGGTTTTGACTAAATCTAATAAGGCATTCATGAGACAATTCGTTTTTAATAACTTCTTTCATTAAAAATCAAATAAACCACAAAGTTATGCATAGTTTTCTTATTTTCTTTCATTTATTTAGCCCATTCTTCCTATAAAATAGAGGCATATTAAAAAAAGACTTTGTCACTACTTCACTGCAGTACAAATCGTCAAATGGAACATCATGTACCATATGCTAAGCCATGTAAAATGTCCCATTTGTTATAAATTTATTTACAAAAACATGAGGCATTCACTTATTCAAACTGTAAAAAACCTCAATAATACAGCGATGTCACTTGTTAGGTGCATAGGTAAAGTACCCAAGCCACGTGCAGTGAGGCGTGACTAATCCCGTCTGGCCAGCACAGTCGGTAAATTACAAAGTGATTTGGGAAGTCAGAGTGTTTATACAAGCTTCTCATGGGGGGCTAGCTCGAGAAAAAGGTGTGAAACTCAATTGACAGGCATGATCTTTCTATTATATTAAGCGGGGTCCACTATTTAAGCTACTATAATAACCGATGTAAAATACAATGATTTATTAAGAAATGGTTTTGTGTTTTGAAAAACTATTATATTAACCGAACTATAATATTAAACAGGTATTATACTAAGCGGGGTCCTCTGTACTCATGTAACAGTTTAAACCCTTGGACCTCTTGTTTAAAGGTTGCTGCAGATCTGCAGTGTTAGAAATAAGGATAGTCAGTCAAAAATGTTATGCCCTATAAATTTCAAGATTTTTATAGTTCTACAAAATCTATTGTAGAGCTACAGCTAGTTTGATGGAATAAAGTTAATAAAGTAGATGCATTCTTATTGGTTTCATTTCTTTTGATAGGCTCTTCCATACGTAGCCCTGCTTATTGTCATGTTGTTCTTCATCTATGCAGTCATTGGAATGCAGGTAACAGGATTCAAGCCTATTGATGGCTATTTTTGTGCATTTCTTCCAGCACTAATTAAAATATGGGATTTTTTAAAAAGTTTATTTATGATAAACCTTGAAAAAAAGACAGCATGTTTGCTGTAAGAATGCTTAGTGGAGTCTCTCTCTCTCTCTCTCTCTCTCTAAAAAAGGTGCCTGCAGTTGTACACCTTTCATCCATTCTGTAGATTTATGCTTAATGACAAACTTATCACCTTTTGACTGTAGTTGTTTGGGAAAATATCAACGCAACAAGAAGATTCGCAAATTCATCGCAACAACAATTTCCAGACATTTCCTCAAGCAGTACTGGTGTTGTTCAGGTATTATAATCATTTTCTGGGCTGGTGTTTTGTTAATATATTGACAAATCTCTCTCTCTCTCTCTCTCTCTCTCTCTCTCTCTCTCAGCCATCACAGTACAATTGAAACAAAATATCTGTTGATTTGTTGACAGGTCTGCCACAGGAGAGGCATGGCAAGACATCATGTTATCCTGTGTTGGAAGTGAGGTGCCCTGTGACGAGATGTCAGATGCTGACCCCAGTCAGACTTGCGGAAATGACGTGGCCTACTTCTACTTTATCTCCTTCTACATGTTGTGTTCATTTCTGGTAAGTCCTTGATCCTGTAAATATTACACTAGTACATTAATAAATCAAAGAGAACGTGATGTAAAACTAGAACCTAATGTTTAAACAGTTCATCTTAATACTATCATTTTGAGTTTGGTTTCAGCAAAAGATAGGTGGTTTTTTTTTTTTTCAAGGACAATATGAGTCGCAGGTGGTAAAATAGAAAATTTGGCAGTGTAAGCTTCACTAAATCTACATTTTCTGTACAATGCAGAAAAGGAAGAGTGCTAAATGAATTTTTAAATGATTATGCTAGTTTATAATGTTAGTTGATTACATGGCCATATTATGATCATTACTTTTTGGCCTTGGCTTATTTTGAGTTTTGGTTTAAAAAGAATGGGGTTTCTTTTTTTTTTTAAATGTCTAATTTTCAAATTGTGGCATAATCAAAAGCTAAGCCAAAAGTCTGTAATTAATTGATATGATGATGGTGTTATCTATTCTAAGGTAACACTTTCTTGTTTCCTCTAGAAATAGAATAATTCAGATAAATACAGTTATGTATGCATTTAAATGTTAGATATCTTCAAAATGAATTGTGTTTGATGATCATTAAATAGGGATGTATGGTTTTAAAGCTCATACCTTCTACAAATGGCAACTATTGCCGGAATTAAGTGGACACTTGACTACTAGGTACAATAGAGCAAGATAATACTAAACATTGTATCATTGAAACTGTGAAATACCTTCAAGTGGACAAAGTAATGTATGCTTCTGTTCAATCTTTTGTTATCAAATAAAGCAGAACCCATATAGCTCTTTGTAGGGTGGTTAGATTTCCAGGAAGTGCATGCCAAGTAGATTTAACTTGTCACTTGCCAATGGGCAAGTACTTGAAAAAAGTAGATTTGTAAATTCCTGGATGGGCTGCAGTTACTGCTTTTGAAATACGCCAAGTTTCACAGCCCAGATAAGTGCTGATTAAACCATTTTTCAAAATTAATACATCACATATGATGTAAATGTGTTAAACTAGAGATTATTTCTATGATAATTTTGAAATGATAAAATCTCTAAAAATATTTAGCTATTCCAATAATTTTTGCATAAAATGTTGTGTTTTGATTTTAATGTGTTAAATAGTTTCATGTTTTGCTGCAAACAGTGAAACTTGACCAAAAAAAGTTACCACCAAACTTTAAAAAAAAAAAAATTTCTGTGAAATGTTGGCTTTTAAGAACTGAGGTGTTTCCTTATGGTATACATGTGTCTAAATTAATACTCCACAGATCATCAATTTGTTTGTGGCTGTTATCATGGACAATTTTGACTATTTGACTCGAGACTGGTCAATTTTGGGTCCACACCATCTGGATGAGTTTGTGAGGCTGTGGTCAGAATATGATCCAGAGGCAAAGTAAGTAGATTTTTTAGGTCATGATTGTCATAGGTGACCTATTTACCAGTGGTCTTCATCCATTATTGTGAATGTCATATATAATTACAAAGTTACAAAGTTGTAAACTTTGTAGGTATTTAGGACACAATATGTAGATGTGCATATTACCATGATGTTCCAATTTCTTTATTTTTCTTGGAAATTTGCCCCTTTTGAACTTGAATGTTGGCCCTATGTTGAATATAGTAATGAAAAGCTTGAAAGCACAACCCCTCTTGAACTGCGGTATGGAATTAGGTGAATTAAACTTTGTAGGCGAGTAGGATACAATGTGCAGATGTTCACTTTACCAGGAAATTCCGATTCCATTATTTTTTTTGGAGGAAAATTTGGTCCTTTTGAACTTAGAATGTAGTTGTTAAAGACAAAGGTCTTTGCTTGAAGTTTTTTGCAAGTAATGCCCTTTATCAAGTTATTTTGTGTATTTACTGCATACATGGCCATTCATAATGTGTATAGTTGTAAGAAGAGAAATACTAGATAAGAGTACTGGTAACTTGTATGATTAAACTTTTGTCATTTCAGAGGCAGAATTAAACACTTGGATGTAGTACAGCTGCTTAGAAAAATTTCCCCTCCTTTAGGATTTGGAAAACTTTGTCCACACAGAGTAGCATGTAAAGTGAGTGCTGGATTCCTAATTATTAAGCTGTGAATGACTTCTCAAATTCCAATTGGAGAAAAATCGAATTTGGATCAAATTGCCATTTTACCCTGTTTTTTGTAGCAATGTTGGTCAATCATGACAAATGAGTTTCAAATGAAAACAGTCTGTCAAGCATAACGAGGTTAAGGTTAAGTGATTGTGACAGTATATCTAATCTAAATGTATTTATATGTTGGAATAAACCATTGCACTGTATTCAAATAGTATTACAAACTGTAGCAAAAATGTTAATTTAACTTTGCCTAAAAGTTGGAAGGAAATCCATTGCAATTAATTTTTGGTTTAAGCATAAAACAATTATGTTGATTATTATTATTATTATATTGACTTATAGAGCGCAAAATGTATAACACATATAGTTTCTATGGGCTGTACACTGTGTTAATAAAAATGTTGTGCTTATAAACGTTATGTTAGAGATAATATAAAATAGTTAGTAGGGTGATGATAAAACAATAGAAGCTTATCTAAAACATGATTAAAGGATGGCAGGATAAATCCATTCCTAGTCTTAATATAGTACTGGTCTATGTTTCGTATTCACACTTGAAAAACAGTGTTTTGAGGGTCTTGCGGAATGCTCCGTGTGTTTCAAGCTTACGGAGTTCCAATGATAAATCATTCCACAGACCATTCCACATTGATGAAAATTTTGTTTAAGCTATTAAGTGAGCCTTTGATGTAAAGCTAGATTTTTAATGACATAGCACATTGCACCACAAAATCAAATGTCAAAGATGACATGGCAGTAGTTTGAAAAGCTGTCACCAATATCATTTTTGTAGCTTCTTCCCTTTATTATAAGCAAGAAAAATATACTGTTCTGTATTAGATCAGGCATCATGCAAAATTTTGCATCTCAAGTTTCATGCATATAAGTTTTTTAATATTTGAGTATGAAGTAGTTTTGTTCAATATGAAACTGACAAAAATCAGAAATGGTCAAGGGTCAGCTCACTACATGGGCACTTTTTTCTGAGTGTGACAGATTTGACTAATGTTGATACTAAATTAGGTTTATCAAGCTGGTACATATTGTACTAAAGTATCTATGATTTAAATGTTACACCAAGTACATGTATTTTCTTTCAGCGCCTGGTCAGTATGAATATGCCTCTGAACAGTGATGGAACGGTAATGTTTAATGCAACATTATTTGCCTTGGTACGGACATCTTTGAAGATCAAGACAGAGGGAAACATTGATGAAGCCAATGAGGATCTCCGCAGAGTCATCAAAACAATCTGGAAAAGAACCAGTCCTAAGCTCCTGGACCAAGTAGTGCCCCCTGCTGGTAGTGAGTTTTGTATTTTGTTTGTTGTGACTATAGAGCACCAGCGCACCACCTTCTTCTTGGTAGAATTTATTTGGAGTGACCGGCTGTAGGCTATCCTCTTGGGAACTTCCTGAATGGTTTGATGTTGATGTATATAGCAGAAAACAATGCATGCCTTTATTTATTTTACATTTCTCTATTCAAAAAATATATTTTGCATTATTGCCACTTTCTTTTAAAAACATTGTACAGTACTAAATCATTAATGACTTATCTTCAGAATATTTTAAAATTGAAGCAGATTCTGAATTGAGAAATTGTTCCTTACTCCTTAATGTAGTATAAAACTGTAGTCTTCCCAATCATCACCTTCTCTTGGTAAATTTTAATTAGTGCCCCTCCCACTCCTCTTCCCCCAAATCACATTGTATTTGGAATACATGAAACATTGTTTATAGAAATCAACTTGTGGTAGTCTGTACCACTAGTCATATGATACACAGCAAAACGATGAAGCAAATTTCAAGGGACCATAGACAAAACTTCGTTATAACCATAATTTGTTATACATTTATAGCGAATTCGTAAAAAATCTTATATCGAATTCATCATAAATTAATCAGCTGACAATTAATACTTCAAACAATCGTAAGTTATAAAATCAAAATGTCAATATGACCATTGAATTTTTTTAAATTTCTGTATAATACTTAATTAACTTAATTAAATACTTATTTAAATGATAAAAAAATAAAAATTTTGCCATTTGGGGTCTTAGAATTATTTTGTTGTAGCCGTAAATTCACTACAACCAGGTTCATTATATATTAACTGCTTTTTTCTATAGGTTTATGTAAGAACTTCGACGAGACATGAAAAATAATTAGTTAGAACTGTAAATTCGCTATATTAGGTTCATTTTATTGAAGTTTTGCTGTATATGTATCAATGATGACTCAATCTGTATCACAAACAGATGACTCAGTCTGTATCACAATTTAGATGATTTTCAGATGACTTAAACTTTATCATCATCAGATGACTTAAACTTTATCATCATCAGATGACTTAAACTTTATTATCATCAGATGACTTAAACTTTATCACCATCAGATGACTTAACGATCTCTGATCCTCAGCAATGTTCGATAACTCTATAAATTATCCGGATTTCTATTCGTACCATAAATCTGACTTTTATACAATTTTAATTTAGTATTCTACTGCTAGTATAACCATCAGTCAAACAACTACATGCTTGGCATAATGGATCCATGGAGCTCTCCCACTTATTTTCATCTTGGTATAGAGTTCGAGCCACCGATGCATGGATACCCTCTAAAAATTTCATTTTATTTCATTTTTAAAGGCTGAAAGAAAAATATCTTTCTTATGATGAAAAAAATACTTTGAGGCTGAGGATCGGAGAACCTTAATCTTTATTACCATCGGAATACTTACTTTGTATTTCCATCAGATGACTCATATCTCCATCAGATGACTTAATTTGAATCACAATCAGATGACAAATCCATATCGCATTCTAATAATCCATGTGATATATGGATATATATTTTGCAAAAGGAGGGTGTTTTTTTTTCAAGACAAAATTTCGCATTTCCATTTCTCCTATAGATCCAAATTTTATTTAAGAAAACAATGCTTGGGTTTACAAAATATTTGCAAAGAATTCCTTTTTAGACAGATTAAACTCAAAAGTACTAGACTAAGTGTAAAATTACAGAGTAATTCTCCCTTAATTGATGCAACATTAACACAGTCACATGCTTTAAAAAATTATTACTTATTTCATCGTATTCAAACTATACATTTTAACACGTTTGATGTTAACTTAAGAATTGTGAGATTTATTTGCAGCTTATAAAATAATATGTTATTAACATATTAATTTTCTTTTTACTTAAGGGGAAGATGATGTGACTGTGGGAAAATTCTATGCAACCTTTTTGATACAAGACTATTTTAGAAGATTCAAAAAGCGAAAAGAGCAAATGAAAAAGATTGAAAAGGGACAAGAGCATACAAATGCTTTACAGGTAAGATATGTTTGATATTAGGGGTTATAATGTTTATTTTGATATGTTTTACCTATGCTTTTGGAGTATTATGTCATTAAAAGTATCATTCTACATAATGTGAGTGTGTTCTCTGTTAATAGGCAGGGTTAAGAGCAGTTCATGACCTGGGACCAGAAATTCGCCGAGCAATATCGGGCAACCTGGATGAAGAGGACTTTGCAGATAAAGATGTAGAGGAGCCAATGCACAGGGTTTGTATTGAAGTCTTTATTCAATCTTTTATTTTTGCCCAGTATTTCATGTTAGATTGTATGTTTATTTTGTTAGTGTTTTGTGTAATTACAGAGAATCCACAGCTTGTTTGGCAATGTTATCAAAGCTGTGACTGGTGTGCACAAGACTGGGCAGGGAAAACAAAACCAACCCCCCAAGTCTGCCCCCCAAATTTAGCCCTTCCCCTCCTACCACCCTTTTTGTCTCATACCTGTCTCTCTAATAATGTTCCTGATTACATACTTTCCTTCTAACAGCGGAACCACAAATTATTTGGCAGTGTGATGACAGCTCTGGCAGGAGTCCATAAAACTGCCATTCCTTTCGCCAGTCGGACACAGTCTCTCTTGATCAATCAAACACCTAAAATTTCTTCCCATGCCAACCTCTCACCGCAAAACTCACTGAATGGAAAAGTAACACCTGCTGAGAGTTGTAACCACTTGAGTGTGGAACAGCGCAATGCCATCAACCGATCTCCCTCCCCGCTGGCTCCCGTTCGTGTCTCACCAATGATGGGCAATGATTCCCGCCGTCACAGTCATACCAGGTAATAGTATGATCAGTATCAGGTATTTTGGTGCGTAATCATAATCACTGAAGTTTGCTTTATCTTCTCACTCAGAACTGAATGATTTCTTTCAACAGTTATCTGTACAGTGTACCAGTAGTTTATATTTTTGCAGTGGAATTTCTTCCTCTGAATCCCACCGAGACATGCTCCCTCCCAGGAGTCCTACTAGTCAACAAGATTCAGAGCCAGAGGCTCCCCATTGGGACAAGTACAAACCACAGGACATCACCAAGAAACAGGGCCTCTATGTGTATAGGGAGTAAGTAGTGTCTGAACATTTCTTATAAGCTGTCTGAACGTTTTGTGTGACCTTAACCAATATGCTTTTATTAATTTAGCCTTCCACAAGAGGACAGTGATTATGAAAGAGATCATGATCATGCTCCTCCCACCCCTCCACCTAGGAAGTTAAGTCGCCGTGGAGCATCACTACGTTTGGCCTGCATAGGGAAACAGCAGAGTGATGAAAATCCTTTAATGAAGAAGATTGCAGAACCACTTAAGCTTGCTCAAACTCAGGTATATTGGATTTTATTATACCCCCGCAAACGAAGTTTAGGGGGGTTTATTGGTTTCACCCTGTCCGTCTGTCTGTCTGTCCATCTGTCCGTCTGTCTGTAGACGCAACTTTGTCCCCCCTATAGAATTTTTTACTACTGCATGGAACAGTCTGAAAATTTGTACATACGTTAAACACCATCTGAAGATGTGCACCTGCAATTTTTTTTTAAGATCAGACAAGATTTAATGATTTTATGACAGTTTTCATTTTCCTTATTCTATATATTATCCACTGATGTTGAAAAGTAAGGGAGGTAATCCTTACAGACTTTATTAATTAATTAATAGTAAACACTCTAAAATATATTTATATTAATACATCCAGATGGAGGTTTTTTGTCTTTATTTCTTAACTTAATTTATTTTTTATAAGTATTCTATCAACTGACAATGCAAAAATTTTTTTTGTCATTGATGAATTCTTAGGAGCTAATAAGAACATCAAAGACAAGTGTGGCTGAATTCAGTTGTCCCAAGGGGGCCATTATCTGAGCCATGGTTTAGATGGAGCATGGGTTTAGGGAAAATTGATAATCTGTAAAATGGGCGGTGGTTATGGGGTTATTTTAATACTGCTTCATGTAAACCAAAAGTTTCTATCATTATAATGAAATAAATAATATCATTATAAATAAAGAAGTTAGCTATTTTTAGAAGCTGTTTAAATTTATTAGTCAAGTAAATTGATGAAGTGACCCTATAGGGCATTAATTTAAATAAAATTCAAAATTACGGATATGATTGTAGTGTTTTGGCAATTTTAAAATTGTTTGTAATATTAAATTTTCTTTTTTTCATATTTTTACATAGTATGCTAATTATGATAATGTTCTGGGTTTTATCCAATTTAACAAGCTCATCAAAGAAAATCATAGTCCTATGGGATCAATTTTCTGATATGGAGTTGCATTGTACCATAGGAGAAAGTGACGAAAATTTGAAACAACTAATTGCATCTGTCAAGACTCTGATTAGAAAGATATTCAAAGTGTTATCAACAGAAGAGCATTGCTTGGCTATTTTCATTTACTGCAAAGGGAGGGGTTATTGTCACTTTGTTGGTTTTTCTTTAAAACAATGAAATAAAAAAAATATCACCAGATACATGCATGTACATAAATTTGTAAATGTATTACTGTTATACATATGTATTTACAGTGAAGTTTTGAAAATTTTGATTTTAATTTTTCTTTAACTAATTTCGTTTTTTACAATTCTAAATTTTTTTTTTATTTATGTGTCGCAAACCTTTATTATACAATTCTATTATTTGTCCCATTTGAAATTAGCCTTGCGGGGGTATTAGTCCCATTAGGACAGTTCTAGTTTCTCTTTCTTTCCTATTCTTCCTATTTATGATTATACAGTAAAACACTGTTAAAGTAAACACGCTTTTAATGAATTGACCCTTACAGCGAAGTGATTTTCATTCCCCTTGATTTTATTACATGTTGTAAACTTGACAGATATAACGAATTACGCTTATAGCAAAGTGCAATTGCCTGTCCCTGGGACTTCATTATAAGCGCATTTTACTGTTCTTTAGTAAAGGGAAAGCCCTTTCATTCCGTTCAATGAATAAGAATTCAGATGTTAAGGTCTTATTTTTTGAATCCCTCGAATCAATTAATCAACCTATCACTGTCTGTTTTAATCTGATGTTGTAATCATCTTTGATCAGTCATCTTTTAACAGCTATAAATCTTTTTATCTGATAAACCCTCCTGAAGGGCTAAAGATTAGGGATAAAAACTGTAAATTGATGCAGTCATTTAATATCTTCTACAAATGTCATTTTTCCTTTGCATCTGACAAACAAAGGACAGTAGATTTTCTTTTAACCAATCCCTAGTTTATCCATCCAAATTGGCCAGCAGGGCTCGACATTAATGCTTGTCCGCTCGTCCGGTACCAGTGAAAATAAAATTCGGACAAGTCAATATTGCTGGGTACTTGTCCAATTTGACCAGTGCTTTTTTTTTTATTTAAAGAAGTCTTCAAATCATTAAAAAAGAGATCGGGATGAAAAGTTTATCAGTAGTTCCGGAAGAATGCCTAAAAAACTTATATCCCAATATCAATTGCAGCTGCGTAGTAGGGTCACGCATGATTGGAATCGGTGTTCACTTATTGTGTAGTTCTTTCAATTTGTAATGAAGCATTGATCTTATGAAATTTGGATTTTTCATTTAAAATCCACAGTATATAGTATTATTAAAGTCTATTAAAATACTTGCTTGATTGAAACAGTGTTTTTGTGATTAAGACTAATAAAACAAACACAAAAGAGTGAATTTTATTTGTACTTCCTGTCCTGTTAGTGTTTTTTGTACAGTATGTAGAAATAACCTGAAAGTTAATTATTTATTCACTGTCACTTTCTTGGACTTCTCTAAAAAATACTTAATTATAACATTATTGATTAAAAAATCGGACAAGTAAAGTAGAAATTTGGACAAGTTAATATCATGATCACTTGTCCAAATGGACAAGTAGGATAAAAAGTTAATGAAGAGCCTTGACCAGTTTACAGAGGTTGCAGGTTTATTTTATTAATTTTACTGTAGCCTTTGTCAGTGTCAAATTTTTGACCCGCAAATATAGAACCCGGGTTTAAAATATCGTTGTGAAATAATGACAACCCCCTCTGCATAAAATATTGAACCCTGAAAATATCGCTGTGAAACTATGAATACCCCATTACCCTATTAAATATTGAACCTCGGTTCAAAATATGACTGTGAAATATTGAAACCCCTTACATTGTTCAAAGTATATAGGAGAGGGGGTTTAAAATATTATGCCAATATTTTAATTATTAAATGTCATACAATGGATTCATCACAGGGCTGTATTATGCCCAGGTGACTGTAAAGGTCCTGGGAGCTCCAATTATTTTATTTCTGTTGTTACAGGCCATGGCAGTAGCGGGATTGACTAGCGATGGTCGACAACGACCCAACGAATATCCTAGAACAGGGCTTCCACTCAGCAGAGCTTCCTATCAAAACACAGGTCAGCAGTGACACTCATAGATGTATATGCTAAGCACTAATATAGGGATACCCTCGGTTCTTTTTACCCAAGGGTAATACCTAATAATATTTTCTAATCACTAATTAAAAAAACTTCGTGTTTGTTATTTCAGCATGAGTGAATATTCTGTGTATTTAGATGTTATTTAATAATAATGCAATAATTTTGCACAGCCATTGCACTAATGAATAAATGACTAAGCCTTGATTTAGCACAAATAAATTTCTGGGGATATCCTTTTCTAAAGAAGAAGGTACAGTTTCCTTCAATATTTGCCCTAAAATTCAAAAGTTGTTAAAATCTCATAAAAATACACAAATGCCATCTTGAACATGTGTGTATATTAAGTACCAAGTTAAACACTTTTATATCTTGTATCAAAAAATAATTATGACTTCAATACTTATGGCATATTTCTAAAATTTGGTCAAAATTGATGAAAAATAGCACATTTTTCATAGTTTTTTGAAGAGGAGAATGTGTCCGCAGCAGACTCCCACAACAAAATTAATATATTTTAGTGATATCACATGATAAAGTTATTATGCAAGTTTCATCATGGGCGACGGCTGCGGACATATTTTTCTATTCAAAAAACTACTAAGGAATTGGTGTCTTCTGCCCATTTTTATGAAAATTATGGGGAAATGCACTGTTTGTGACGTCACAATTAACCTTATGAAAGTCTAATCAGGTAACTGTTTATAGATTCTTAATTTATGGGTATTCTTGTGTAAATAAGTGTTACATTTCAATTTCCTGTGATACTTTTAAAAATCACCATAAAACAGGGCCAAATATGACTGAAACTGTACCTCATTCTTTTAACATTTTGTTTAATGATCTCTGATCCTCAGCAATGTTCGATAACTCTAAATTATCCGGAATTCTTTTATTTGTACCATAAATCTGACTTTGAATGAGTATTCTAGTGTTAGTATTACAATCAGTCACACAACTACATGTTTGGTGTAGAAGATCGATCCACAGAGGAGTACTAATCAATTACATGTTGGGAAAGAGCGTGAGCCACCGATGCATCAGTACTTATTTTTCAAACTCAACTTGTTTATTTAATATTCCATTATATCTATTTTAGGCAAATTTGCAATAACTTTGTGAAATGCATGGATACCATCTAAAAATTTCATTTTATTTCATTTCATTTATAAAGTTTGAAAGAAAAATAAAATTTTTATGATGAAAAAAATACTTTGAAGCAGAGGATCAGAGAACCTTAGATATATAGATTTTACATTCCTTATGTTTTTCTATTATATTCTGTGATCTTTAAATGCCTCTAAATGCAGCAACCTAATCACTGCTTATGAATTTACATAAGTAGTTCTAAAACATTGATTTCTGTTACTGGTTTAAAAATATATTTCATACATGCTGTTTAAACATATCTCAAGAATTGTCTATTTTTGTCAAGGAGTATCTTTGGTTTATGGACTTTCACATTTATACGAAAAAGAGGCTATTGGTCCTTATAGGTCTAGAAAGGGCGGATGATAAAAAAGATATATATGTTATTAGTGGTTGCTAGTAATCTTCTCAAATATCAGCGAGTAAATCAGCAAACTTACACCTGTATACCACTATTGGTCTTAAGGTCACTTCAAAGACATTTTAAAGATGCATTTTTTTTAAAACTTAAATATTTCCCACTTTTAGGGCTACGATCATCAAATCTTGTCAGTTGATGCATCTTAAGCCCTAAATATATGTTGACCCAAGAATTATTGTAATTAATGGATGATCAACATCTGGCAACATGGCCTGATCCAACACTTTGGATTAAGTTACTGAAAGGATAATACATGTATATATGTGAGGAAATTGCCCATTGTATGATGGTACATTATTCATAAATCTACACAGTCATAAGCATGCAATATACAATCTACAAATATAAAGCACCCTGAAATAAAAACAAAAGTGAAGCATTATTTGATATTATATGCATGCACTGCTTCAGCACTTAAAGTACTAACCCGCATGTATCGCCTTATTTTCAGCACATCTCACATTCTCACGATCAAACTCCCTTATTGAAGGCCGCAGCATGTCACCAAGACAGAACATTCATAGAGGGTCAGACACCACAGCTTTTGATGACCAGACAGGCATGTACTCTCGAACGAAGGAGGCAGGGCCTCTCATCATACCCAATTATGTGTTGGCCAATCAGAGGTATCGACAGTGCAGTCACACCAAATCAAGTGCTGAGAGCCTCGTAGAAAAGGTACATTACTAAACACGTGGAAATTTAAAGCGATACATTTTTTTGAAAATACAGAATGATATGAAATTCTAAGCAGTAATGTAACGATAAAAAGAACTGTTTCCACAGAATTTTTGAAATATTTTTAATTCTGGTTTAAGGATGGCAGTTTACCATTGAAACTATGCCACTTCAGTTCACTGCTCATGATTGATACAGTGAAACTTCTCAATACCGGCACCCCTTAAAACCAGCACCCTTCTCAATATCGGCCGATTTAAAAAGTCTCGGCCAGCTCCCTCTTTATTTCTTTTAAATAAACCCTTAGAAAACCAGCATCCCCTGAAAACCGTACGCCGGCCGATTTTTGTCGGCCGATCTTTAACAAACATGTGAAATGTACCCTCACAAAACCGACATATATCCAGGAGGACAGAGACGCCCCTATAATTAGCTCACCGAGACGAAGTTGGGGGGAGCTTATGCTATACCCTCGGCGTCGGCGTCGGCGTCCGGACCTGGTTAAAGTTTTTGTTGCAGGTCCTGTATCTAAGTTATTACTTGTCCTATCTTCACCAAACTTGCATGGATGATGCATCTTGACCTACTTATGGACTTGAAAGACTTGGATGCTGAATCAGGGCCATGAGTTTCAGATGCTGGAGGAGGTTAAGGTTTTTGGAGCAGGTTAAAGTTTTTGGTGCAGGTGCCCTTTGATGATTATATCTTAGTTATTACTTGTCCTAACTTCACCAAACTTGCATGGATGGTGTGTCTTATGATACTGATGCACCTGACAGGCATGAATGCTGAGTCTGAGCCATAGGTTTCGGATGCTGGATGAGGTTAAGGTTTTTAGAGCTGGTTAAAGTTTTTGGAGCAGGTGCCCTCTGATGATTATGTCTTAGTTATTACTGGTCCTAACTTCATAAAACTTGCATGGATGATGCGTCTTATGATACTGATGCACCTGACCGGCTTGAATGCTGAATCTGAGCCAAAGGTTTTGGATGCTGGATGAGGTTAAGGTTTTTGGAACAGGTCACATGTTTAATAAATATTAGTACTATTTCAAACTTGCATAGTTGATTGAACTATAATATAAATGAATCGCAGAGGTAGCTTCAGATGCAGAGCCTGATCTCCATTATCAAGGATGCTTAAAAATATATCTTAGTTATTACTGGTCCTAACTTTACTAAACTTGCATGGATGGTGCGTCTTATGATACTGATGCACCTGACAGGCATGAATGCTGAATTTGACCCATTGGTTTCGGATGCTGGAGGGAGGTTAAAGTTTTAAGAGCTGGTGTTTTTGGAGCAGGTGCTCTCTTATGATTATATCTTAGTTATTACTGGTCCTAACTTCACCAAACTTGCATGGATGATGCATCTTATGATACTGATGCACCTGGCAGGCTTGAATGCTGAATCTGAGCCGTAGGTTTCAGATGCTGGATGAGATTTGTTTTTTTGGAACAGGTCACATATTTTATAGATAATAGCTTGCATAGTTGATTTAACTATAATATTAATGAACCGCAGAGGTAGCTTCAGATGCAGATCTCCATTATCAAGGATGCTAAAAAAATTCTCCTATCTCAAACCTGCTTGATAGATGTGTTCATTGTTAAATGATAAAATATTATTCCTATGATATAGTATTGTATGATATGATGCACTATTGTTTTATATGATACGATATTATATCATATATTGTAAAAAGTTATATGATACGATATGATATTGTATCAATTTTTTTGTACATTATGATATGATATTGTATTATGATATTGTTATGTATAGTATTGTTTATTATGATACAATATTGTATAATATGATATTGTATAATATACTGTTTTATCACATGCTATTGTTTCATATGATATTGCAACATATAATATTGTATCATATGATATGATATTGTATAATATATATCGTAGCATATGATATGATATTGTATAATATGATATTGGTTTATATAATATATTATTATATCACATGAAAATGTATTATATGATATTGTATAATGTGATATTGTATCATATAATACAATATTATATGATATTGTATGATATAATATAGTACTATATCACATGATATTGTATCAATAGATATGATACAATGTAACAGTTGTATCTAATTTTATTGTATCATATGATACAATATCCTATTATGTATCAAATATGATACAATATCATACAATACAATATCATACTATAATATTATACAATATAATATCATATGTTACAATATTGTAATGTATTATGTGATATGTTATTGTATCATATATAATTATATTGTATCATATAATATCAATATCATAATATATTATGATATTGTATTATGTGATCAAATACAATAATGTATAACAAGATACAATGTCATATCATATGTTACAATATCATATTTCATCATGATTTATTACAGTAATTTATTGTATTATATGATATATATTGTAGGTATTATAGGATGCAATATTGTATTTTATATTATTGTATTGATAAACATTGTATCATATAATACCCTATGAAATGAACATATGATTATTATACAATTTTTTAACATATGATATAGTTATACGATATTGTGTTAAAACAGTATCCATGTATATCCAAGATCATTATTAACTATGATTTTCAAATAATATGATAAAGGTGGTCTCATAAAGGTGATGCCTCATAAAGGTGATGCCTCGTCTCGGTGAGCTTTGTAATCTGTGATTACCTATGTTTGAAGGAAGGTGTGAAAACAGTGGGTACACCGACTCAACAGTGTGTCAATGGGAAAGGTGTTAATAACCATGATTACGAGTGTTGAGTATGGCTTTATAACGGGTGGGTAATTAATCTTCGTTGTTATGTTGTAAAGATGAATGATCAAGAGCGTCATTGGGTTTTTTTTTGTGTTTTAATTTGTTTTAATTTTTACTTCATTGATTCATATTTATTGTATTCTATTTTAAACAGATTAATCAAACGTCAATACAAGCGGCGTATTAAATGAATCATTGAAGATACTTTTTAAAATACCTAATTTACTGTGTTTATATATTCTACATACGCACAAACAAATATTGTTATTTCATTTCAGATAAATGTTTTAAAAACTAAGATATTTTATCAAAGTTTCAATGTTAACGTTAGTTGATATAAGCAGCCTTTCAGTGGAAGTCATTCTTATGCATGTGCCTACATGATTGAAATTATTTTAAAAATAAAATTAAGTATGTATGTGTTATTTTTTGTACCTTCAATAGTTTGATAATAAGATAATTAACAGGACATTTGTTTACCCTCATAAATAAAGTGAACAGTTTTCGACTTTGCAATTTAAATCTGATGCATTGTATAATTATCTATATAACATTTATGGAAAACAGAGATAAAAATTTCTTGAGCTAGTTTTTATTTAACCTTGGTAAACCAGCACCTCCTGTAAACCGGCCATTTTGTCCGGTCCGGCAGCCTGCCGGTTTAGAGAAGTTTCACTGTATATGCAAAATAGAAAAAGCTAATTATTTTAAAGTCTTCCCTTTCCAAGGAAAGACCCTCTTGTTATTGCTTTGGGTTTTTTTCCCCATATTATTCTTTTTTTTTTGTTATGCATTTTTTAGCACACAAGTTCTCGAGAACAGCTGGGTCGATTTTTAAAAAACTTATAGAACTAACAGATATTGATCTGAACCTTATTGGAAATTTTTTATTGATGAAGTCATTTCCATTTTTGAGTTTTTGACGTTTTAATGATTTTAAGAGGGTCGGCTTGTCCAGGGATTATTTCCTAATCTAATAAATATATCAAATTAAAATTTTCAGGAATTGTAGACCAAAGATTGTAGATGTGACAAAAGCATTTTTCATTGTTCTTTTAACGATGAAATATTTTGTAATATGTAATAGAAGAAAAAATGTTCATCATAACATCATGTACGTACACAAAACAATTGTTTACTCCTTTTTTACGTATTTAGGTATTTTAAGGAGCCAGAAGTCAAAACATTTGATCTTTATTATCTCAAAACGAAGAAAAATGGTAAAAAGAAATTTTTTAACAAAAGATGCTCAAAATGATGTGCTTAACAAAGTGCAACCATTATTATTTTTGTTACTCAGTCCTTAAAAGGAGTTATAGGGTCGGCCTGTAAAACGTTCATTTCCAGATATCTCGAGAACGATGCATAACATCTGAACACTTGTTGAACAAAATTTATTTGAAATAACAAGAGCTTTCATTTGACATCAAGAAAACGGGCTTGCATTGGATGCTTTTATATTAATAGTACCTGTTTGGGAGGGTACCAGTTGAAATTGACACCCCGAGAAACCATTATCAATCGACGTGAAGCGGAGGTTGACAATAGTTTTTGAGGGGTGTCAATTTCACCTGTTACCCTCCCAAACAGGCACTATTTATTTTATTATACTGAATGTCTTAATTTTATAGCAAATTTTGTTGCTTTTATATAGAAAACATGTGTGTTCTACAATGAACCAACCAAACACGCATAATTTACGAGCATGTAACAATTCATTCTATCGGCCCGTTGCCAAGTGTGTTGCTAACGCTGAGGGTATGAGAACGAATTGTCAACTGCGTCTAAACCAATGAGATTTCAGTATATAACATGAAAGTATAATAAAATATATTGTTGTGAAATGTCCAATGCCTAGCTATAGGTAACACAGACTCTACCGATCATCTGAATCTTGACTGCAGCTTTGAGAATTCTGCAAACTGTCTCCTACTGTTGGTTTTGAGTCTGTTTTTTGCCTTCAAATAAAAAATAATTAGCTGCCATATTTACTGGTAAATTACTCTATAAATGAACAAAAAATGCCTGAATGTATCACCTTTGATTTACTTTATAAAAAAAGCAAAATTGACATCTTAAAAAAAAAGAAGAGAAAGAACATACATGTTTAAAGAGAGAGCTTGTTTATCAAATTGCATAGCTCAAAATTGATTGATTAATCAATAAATTTAAGGCACAAATTGAGTGTAATGCAATCATTTAAGCTAATCAGATTGAGAGTGGTGAGAAAGGCAGGAATACCAATTGAAACCTGGCATTTATTTACGAATCTAGAGTTTTCACAATGTTTGAGTTTTGCTTGTCTTTATAGGTGTTGACGGAGGAGGGTTTGGACCGTTATGTGGATGCTCACACGTTACAGCAAGAAATTGCAGAGGCCAATGACATGACAGCCGATGACCTGGACAAAGCAGCTAGAATGTTACTACACCCACCTGATGAAAACCACACCAGCACCACCCACCCAGGACAGAGAAGCCCTTACTATGAACACCTGGGTGGTTTTCTGGTGCAGGAGATGAAAGACTACAATTGTTACTCCACGAAGGATGACCTCAATCATAAAGGCTACAGCCACAGCTCTTCTGAGCCAAGTGATGATGAAATGGTATTTGTCACCTCTTTATGATCCTTCTGTACCTGCATGGAGTTCTTTCTCTGATGCTGTTTCCTCAGATTTATAGTCATGCTGCAGGTCAGCAAGAGTTGATCAAGTCACAACACTCGTGCAGTCATTGATTAATAGTAAATCCTCCTCTACAAGGCTTATCCTCCCTGTGGTTGATGAGAAATCCTTGGGACAAAATTCAATATATATTACTTTCTGAGTGGTGCAGAAATTGATTGACTTCTCTGGCCTGTTGGGAGTGGAATATGCTTGTCTTCCATACTTATCAATGCTTGCCAAATAGGCTTACTTGCAGATTCTCATTTTTATTAGATTTACAGTAGTATTTCATTTTTATCATAATAAAGAATGAGTATTTCTGTGAAAATGGGCATCTTAAAATCAAGTTTGGTTGGCTTGTTATTGGCATAATTTCATTTGTATATTCTGATCATAGAACACCAAGAATGTGAAGGTTGTATGTACCAATACTCACCAGTTCTTTGTATTTTTAAGCGACATTTTGCATGTTGTATATATTCTACCTATTCTCCTGGATTTTTTATGCTTTCTTCCACTGGTTGTACTTCTGGTGTGTACAGTTTTATTGCCATAATTGTATATATGCTTGAACTAATATAAACTCCAGTATATCAGCTGTATATTGTTAATATGTTCAGCAAGCCAATTTGAGGTGGATTTTATCCTTTGTTTTGTGTGCAGAAAACAGACTGTCACCAAAAAAAAATCAGGATAAATATTCTCTACTTCATGATGCATAATAGACTTGGCATCCATGAGATTTAAGTGATTGGGATGTTGTCTTTTTAAGATTCAAACCAGCTGGTTCTGGTTTCAATATTGCTTGATGCAATGTTTCTTTTATATGTTATATTTATATATTAGATATATATTATAATATATTATGTAAATACTTACAGAATTTTATTGTGAATTTGTATACATTAGTGTTGTATGATTTGAAAGTCTTTTTTTATTTTTTACTATGAAAGTTCTTAGTCTGTGCAATAAGGAATTGTTTAGCAGATGAATTTTGAAATGATCAGAAAGTTCTAAAGCCTGAAATGATTGCAGTGTTTTAAAATGAAGTGATGAATTTGATCGTTAGTAGAATTTTCCATGTGTTTACAAGTATGGTGTAAGTGTGAGTTCTAGGTGTCACCTGCATGGTTTGGATTGTATGATGCCTGATATACAACAAAGCATGAATACTACAACTACTTGTCAGAAGAACACAAAAGTCCTTAACTTTCAATACTTACTGTTATTAAAATATCTGTATTTAAATGGACAAAAACATGAAATATTTTGATTAGAATGAAAATAGTGACAGTATAAATGATCTAATGTAATTGTTTATTGTTTGCGGTATTTTCAGAAGTTCCGTTTGACTAGACATGCTCACAGTTTTAGATATTGACCTTTGGCCAATACAAGAAAAAAAAACCCATCCTTCTACCCCAGCTGTGATATTCCTTTGTTTGCGGAGAGACTGTGATGTTACCATAGAAACAAAAACCAAGCTCCAGACCAAACATTGTGACTTTCTGAATGTGAGAAATTGTTCCTTGCTAAGTGACATCATAATTCATTCCGTAGTGCTTCAGGATTCATGTTTGTTTCAATTTTCATAGCATTTATATGGGTGCAAAACTCCACTGGTTGAGAGCATTATATACCCTTGATTTTAAATACCAGATCTGCATTATTGTGTTTACATTAACACTCTGCATCAGAGAATATGCAGCAAATGGTTATTGTCTGCTCATGAGTCATAAACTGGTCATTCTAGAAATCTGAGATATTTGTGCATTGTCACATGAAACTTCAGAGAAATGGAATGTAGAAATGATGAATTAAGCATTTTCAATATCAAAATTTGATGTTTTATTATGATACTATTGCATGTTCTTAAGATAGTTTGAAAAATTTTGTGTACGTGTCTTGTATAATTATATAAGGAATGCAAATACTTATTTCATTTTAACCAGAGAAGACATGCATATACATGTGGATACATGTAGCAAGTGACATATTAATATTTTCTACTTCTTTAAGAGAATTTGTTATTTTTGGTTGAATTTCAAGCCAAACAAAATTCTCATAGATTTTCCTGGATTTCATTGTAATTATATGTATATTTGATAAGTGTTTTTTATACTCCTTGTTCATTGTCTTGAATAAAGAACTATTAGATCCCAATGTTCCAACATAATCAATACAATTCTTATTATTAAGTTACATCTCCCAGCTTACAGCAGGATAGGAGATTTACCAAAAACTGACTATTGGTATTTATAAAGTAATACATTGTGTATGCACTTGTTCTTTCATTTGAAACATTTTTTTCTATGATAGTGTGATGTTATTTTATTTGATTCATATCTTAAAAACCTCCATTTTACAGCAGTGAACTCCATAGGACTTACGATATTTTTATTGTGATGTTCTGTATTTCATTATCTCCCCTTCCCCATACTTTATTTACATTTATGTGGGTTAAGTATAATCATGATAGAAATTGTTTGTTTGAATTTTGAATGTTGTGTGAATGTTAAAATGCAGTATACATGTACTGTTTGTGAGGTTATCAGTTGAACAGCTATGAAACTGACCGTGACGTATGATGTATATACAGAAGATTATTTATTACAGATGATATCTTATTCATTGTTTGTTGATGTCGGTGGGCTTTTTTTGTAGACTCGTCACAAATGTCTTAAGTCCAGAGGAGTCTGACACTTGATATTAAGCATTGCTTTGATGTTGTCAGCCAGTCTGCCTGTGATCATGCATGATGACGACTACCATTGGCCGCCTGTATCTGTCACCACAGTCCCAATATGTGTCAGGTTTTTTCTCATTGTTTTCTTTTTTAAGATGACTGGAACCATGCGACGCTTCTTTGCCGACAGCTCTTAATTCCATATTTTTATCTTTATGAGGCATCCATGGCTACAGTCATGATGCTATCAGTTCTTGGTTTTCTTTTCATTGTGATAGATTTTATAATGACTAATGCCAAAACCTTAAGGATTGAAAATTTGTATCAAAAGTTTTTTTTAAAGTAAAGTATCTTAACAAACTTCAGTTTTTGTGTTTCATGGATTTTTCATCATGTGTTCAATATACAATAGTAATAGCATATTGCAACATTGTACGTGACTTGCAACATTGTTCAGTCACGTACAGTCAGATTTGTTGATTAAATTCATTTCAAAATTGGTTCACAGCGATCAATGATACAAGAAAGCCTAATTGATTGTAAGTAATTCACAATTAGACTCGATACAATTTGAAGAATGTAAATTATAAATGAAAAGGAAAAAACAATTGGAGGGGTTGGGGTCGAATTTTTACATAGGAATATATAAAGAAAAATCGTGAAAAGTATTCTTATAAAAATCCCTAGAAAAGCTACTTAACTTTAGTGAAAGCAACATCAGATAGTGCAAATTCAAGTTAGGTAAAATCAGGATGGGGACTCACTGGCGGTCCAATTTTACATAGGAAAAAAATTAAATCGTTCTCAAAAACTCTAACGTTATTTACGGTATTACTTATATGCAAGCATTTTGACATATCTTTGATTCTAAAGTTGTGCAGACTGTTGCCCCATGACAATTCTAAGGCCCCACAATGGGTTCAAAGTTTGATGTAAGATTACATGTATACACAGTTGTTTAAGATCTTGCAAACTGCAATGCTCAATGTGCGATATGACTATAAAATTACAAAAGGGACTCGATGTTTAACTTAAAGATATCTGGAGAAAGATTTGAAAATATATTATTACAGGATCTATTCTAATACATTGTCCAGATATGACTCCATAAACCTGATTTTATTAAGGTCTTCCGTTTCCAACATATGATTGGACTTGATATGAACTTAATACATTTTTGATATTTTTCCTGTCGTCACTTCCGGTACCGATTTATCGGCCATTTTGTACATTTTTACGACCTATTTTGTGCACACAAAAACTCAAAAACCATCAGAGATATGAATATGAAATTTTCAGGATAGGTAGACCATAGTTTGAAGATGTTCCAACTGTTTTTGTTTTACGCCAATGGCGCCATTTTTTAGAGCTCGCCATGGCTCAAAAATTGGGTACGAATTTTGAAAAAAAAATTCCCCCGTTTTTGTTCACAAGATTTCTCAAAGACGGCTTGATAGATTTTCTTGAAATTTGCAGGAATGATAGAAAATAATAATATCTCGAAGTTATCTTTTCATTTTTTTAAAAATGCATTTCCTGTCGTCCGTTTCCTGTCCCGCGACAAAAAGCTTGTGGCATCGAGATCTTAAAAATGATTAGGACTTGAGCAATCAGACTTTGTAGGATTATAGACCTATATTAGTAGATGTCTTCAAACTATTTTGTTTTGTTCGTCATAACTTCCGGTCGTCACCAGGAGCACTTCAAAAAAAATTTTTTTACGCATTTAATTAATTTCAAATAGATTTTAAATATAAGTATAAATCCTTACATATGTCATCTATCCGATGTTAAATAAACCAAAAAAATCTACTTCCGGTGGGATGTCTCAAATATCTCAGATAGCCATTTTTTAAACAAAAGTTTTACCCGTGAGATCTTAGAAAGTGCAAGTGATCAAGACAGAAACTTACATGAATGAAAGACATTTGATAGAAAATGCATTAACCGCTTTGATTTTGTCAACCGTCACTTTCGGTCCTCACCGAAAGGTTTCAAACAAATCAAGTTTGAAAGTTTAACTGTTTTTCTTTGACAATTTTAATAAAATTGATAAATAATAAAGTACAGTTGTCTATAGTTCAAGAAATACTATTATTTTCAATTAGCACTTCCGTTTGTCCGTTTCCTGTCCCGAGATTTAAAACATTGAATCCACGAGATCTCAAAAACGGTGACGACTTGAACAACCAAACTTTGTGGGATGATAGCCCTGTTTATGTATCTGTGTTTACACTATTTTGTTTTATTCGTCGTAACTTCCGGTCGTGACCGGAAGCACTTACTTTTTTGTCATGGAATGAACATATCAGTATAAAATCTGATATATTTTATCTAAACAATGCTAAATAAGCAAAACGTATTCTACTTCCGGTGAGATGTATCAAATATCTTTGGTAGCTTTCTTTTTTTTTTTAATTAGATACCCACGAGATTTTAGTCACTCTATGTGATTGAGACACGAAACTTTTATGAATGGTAGATATTTGATTGAGATGTGTTAAACTAGGCAAATGTTTAAGAAATATCAACTTTTATTTTTATTCCGTTCGTCCGTTTTCGGTTCCGAGACAAAAAAACCTAGTTTCAAAGAGATCTCAGATTTGGTGAAAAGTATCGATATTTCATCGTATCATATAAAACAAAACAGACGGAAGACCTACTCGTTACTCGTAACGAGATCGTTTCTAGTTATTGATATTGTTGCTCAGGTGAGGTGTGGCCCACATGTTTTCTAAAAATTAAACCAAAACTTAGTACAAAGCATCTTTATGGAAGGGGTGCTTAAATTGTTAAAATAAAGGACCAAACCGTTTTCAAAGGGGAGATAATCACAAAAAAGTGAAAATAGGATGTGTGTCTTAAAATATCTTCTCAAGAACATCTGCACCAGAAATGCCAATATTTCAAATCATATATAGACATGTAGTGTAGATTCTAAATTGTTAGAATTGAGATCCCTAAACCAAAACTGGGGACCCAGGAGGGGTTGAAAGTTCAACAGAAATATATTTGGGAAAATGTTAAACATCTCCTCAAGAAATAGTTCTTCAAATGTGGTATTACTATTCAATCATTCTTATATGGTGTAGATTCTGTAATGGTTATAAGCCGAAAACCTATCCATTCTGTGATTGATTTCTTAAAACAAAGAAGGTAATGTTTTAAGTCGTATATTAGCCTCAAACTGTCCATTCTGTGAGAGAAAGAGCTAATCTCGGCCTTTCGGGCCTCCGTCAGTTCTTTCTCTCACAGAATGGACAGTTTTGGGCTTATATCCTTTACTTAAAAGGTACTCAAAATTTTCAGAAATATTTTTTACGTTAAAAAATTATATTTACATCTACCGAGTATGATTCCCTCTATTTCTTACGGAAACTCTTAAAGTCAAATTCATAGGTCATTATTTACATTCAATGTATATTTCCCTTTATGTTTGCATTGGATATCTGCGACGTTCAATTTCCTATGAATACACTTTACTAATTCATGCGCCATGAGCACAAATTTAAACGTCACCACGTGTTCTGAGTATATTCATTTTTGTAAAATTAAATGAAACGTTCAACCTTACATAACCAATTTGATATGTGTTTGAAAAATTATCATTAAATCATATCTACTCCTTTATTAAAAAGATTTTTTTCTCAACAGAGTTTCTGGCACTATATTTTTAGACATTCATAAATCAGTAGATGGTAGGAAACTTCTTGTCAATGTCAAGATTAATGAGCAAAATCTTATTTTGGTTTATGCTCCAAACAAAGAGTCGAGTAGAATAGATTTTTAAAAGAATGAAGACCTATATTAACATTCATAAACTACTTCAGTCTCATGTAAACCTTTGTGGAGATTTTAACTGTAACATGAATAACATGAATGATAAAAGTACTAAAATTCTCAAAGACTGTTTACAAATTTTAGATATGACGATTTATGGTTTGACAAACACAAATATTTAAATGGATTTACATGGTGTGATGCATCTGATACAGCCAGAAGCAGAATATATTTTGTTTTTGTAAATAATGACCTGCTTAATCAATTTAGAAACATATCAATTAGAAAAATCCCTGGAACCCATTGTAACGGTACAAGAATATCAGATAACAGAGCGCTTAAATTTGAACTAAATACATGTTTACATAATAACCAGCGAGGAAAGGGTTACTGGAAAATGAATGTTTCAATTATAAATGAAGACGAATTTAAAAAGAATATTACTCAAATAATAAGAGATACCGAAAAACTAGAAAAATCATGTGTTGAAAAATGGGAAATACTTAAACAAAGGGTTGAAGACTTTTCAATAACTTATTCGAAAAACCGTCAGAAAACACTGAAACAAGGTATTTTGAATATTGAAATAGAAATTTCAGAAATCATACTTCTAACTCATCATCTAATAAATATGAATTGAAAACTCAATTAAATTACCTTATTGAAAAAAAAAACCAAACGGTTCACAAATTCGATCTCGTGCTAAATGGATACAAGAGGGTGAAAAAATACCAATTTCTTCTTGGGACTAGGAAAAAAAACATCAATCCAACAATGTGATAAATGAAACAGATAAAAAAGAAATTCGCTCTTCCACCTGTGATATTTTAAGAGACACGTGCAAATTTTACGAAAAGTATATAATTCTAAATCGATACCCGATTACGAAATAAACTTATATCTAGGCGACTGTGAAATAATGCACTTATAACAGAAAATGATTTTAAAAAATTGTGATAGTTTTCCGACACTTGAAGAATGTAAAGATGCAGTAATGAATTTTAGAACAGGTCTAGCAAATGAATTTTATCAATATTTTTGGAAAGATTTATCTACCATGTTCTACAGTATGATGAAAGAAACATACACAAATGACGTAATGAGCTACACACAAAAACTCTCAGTCATTTCTCTTATACATAAAAAGGGAAGTAAACCTCTGTTAAAAAAATTACAGGCCAATCAGCTTAAAAAATACGGACTATAAAATAATCGCATTTATCTGCTCGACGCTTAAAAAATATCATAGACAAATACATAAGAAATGAACAAACAGCGTATATTCAAGGTAGATTTATAGGTATAAACGCAAGATTATTTTTAGACATTTTTGAATATTGTGAAAATAACAATCAGGAAGTGATACTCTTATTTTAAAATTTTGAAAAAGCTTCAATTTCGGAAAATGCTTCATAAATTGGATAAAAATATTGTATAAAAACCCAACTTTTCGATTAAAAAATAACGGATGGGTGTCAAAAACATGCCAACTGAAGAGAGGAATCAGTCAAGGATGTCCAATATCCGCGATTCTGTATCTTTTTGTAGCGGAAATCTTATCGACAAAAATTAAAAATAACAAGGTTTCAAATACAAAAATTCAGATAAAGAAATTAAAAATATACAACATGCAGATGACATGACGCTAACGCTTAAAAATATTGAATCTTTGTCACATGCAATGAATACAATAGTGATCTCCGGCAAACATGCTGGGTCTAAAATTTATTTAAACAAAACGGAATGCATACTGTTGGGTACTTTAAAAGATCAATACGATACCATAAACGGGATTAATGTCTCAAAGCACGTAGTAAAATGCTTAGGCATATATCTAGGCCATGACAAAACAGAATGTTTAACAAAAACTTGGATGAAAGTCTATCATGACATAGAAAAACTACATGTATTTGAATCTTGGAAGAAAAGAACATTAACACTTTTTGGTAATTAAATTAAATGCTCTATAATAAATACTCTAGCGGTCCCTAAATTAATATATTTATCAACAATACTAGAACTACCGGAAGAAAACTATATCAAAATATGAATAAATTAATCTTTAAATTTTTATGGAACAACCGTGACAGAATAAAGAGAAATACTGTGGTATGGGGATATAAAAGACGGAGGAATAGGTTTAAAAGATATTGAACCAAAATTAAAAGCTTTATCGCAAATCTTACTTGGGTGTATTCGCTGCGAGCGATAAACTGATGCGTTGAGTGACGACACTATTGGGATCGCGAGTTGCAGTTATAAAACAAGCATTTTCATTGGCCGTTTTAGTACCCGCCCACTCTAACCTGATAACGTGGTATTGATAATTTATGCACCAGCTGCCAGATGTGTCGTTAACTCTGTATCTGAACTGCAAAAACTAAATCACTGCAAGAATTGACTAAGAGTTCTCACAATAATCGCATCTTCTTTTTTGTGTAAACAATTGTCAAAAACACGCTGTTTAAACAGGTTCAATCCCCAATTCATTTTTCAATATAATACATACTTCATCGATAAATTCAAATCATTCTAACTGTTTAACGCATCAATTTAAGATGAGGCAGTATTTATTTTGTTGTAGCTTATTCCAAAGAATTCACAACAGATATTGACAATAAATGTTACATAGCCTATATTGCATTTTATTGAACTTTGACCGATTAATATGACACACTTAAAACTACAAGTGTGCATGTGTTTTCAATCATACCAAAAATTTGAAATTTACGGCATCTAAACGTGTTCAATTTTGGACTGATCTGTGATAAACGTTATTTTGTAACTCACTTATAGTCTGTAGAAACATTCATTTTATTATATGTTCTTCGATATTCATCACACAATATTTACTACTGACGTTGACACTGACTTTCTCTCAAACACGCTAATCGACCTCGGATTGTAAAATTCACGTGCAGATCGAGTCGCAATTTTACAGTTTTCCAAGTGTATAAACAAACCACACTTCTTCATTTTGCGGAGCTGTTGACGATGTTTCAAAGATGTTCAGTACAGATTTATTGTAAACAAAACAGTGAAGACATATGCTGTAAAACGTCCAATGGATTTCACGGCGTGTCAACCCGAATTTTCCCGTGGATCTACATTTTGCAACAAGTTTTTTGTGAGGAAAAACTGTTCAACTCATGCGATTTTCCATATATACAGTAACTGGTACATTATGAACGGTAACGTAAAATTTATTTGTTCACTAAACAGTTTCTGGCGATTTTTTTTTCACAATGAACTTACTGAATAACATAATTCGATAAGCGAAGTACAATCTGTGACTGATAATCTATATGCGCCGATCCCTGCTTTTAGGGAACTTTTCTTTTTCTTTTCATTAATATTATTTACACATGTACGTGAACATCGCCCCGTTTGTTTAATATCAAATAACTCTGTAATTTTTTAACTTGCTAGTACATGTACAACTTCATGAGATGTTTTCTTTCTCCGACATATCTTTCCACGTGTTAGCATCATGTTCTCAACATGCATTTGATAAATGGGCGGGTCTATATAAATGCGCCAATCAGAATCTTTATTTCGAATCACAATTGAAATACACACCGATTAGAAAGTGTCATCACTCAACCCAATGCTACATCGGTCGTAGCGAATACTTTCATGTAAGATTTGCGATAAATGCAGCACGGGAGCCTAGATTATTAGAAACTAAACACGTTTTAAACGACTTTGTGAACGGCTTTTTCAAAGAACTAAATATAGACATTCGTTATATCTCAATCACATCAGAAACATCTATTAAAAAATTCGATATTATTAAAAAAAATACCCAATTCTACAAGGGAGTCTTTTAATATGTGCAAAACGAGGCCTAAATTTAAAACTTTTGAAGCAACCTATTTGGTTTAATAGCTTTTTCACTTACAAGGGGAAATCTGTTTGTTTAAAGAATTGGATAAAAAGTGGAATTTTATTCACAAAGCACCTTTTCAATATAAATGGGAAACTAAAATCCTTGGGTGATCTTTCAACTGTTATAGAAAACAAAAGTAATTAGCTTTGTAAATAAAACAAAAGGTATTTAGGAAATATGATAAAAAAAACTTTGATTTTTCAAAGATAGATCTCATTCATATAGAGATTGATTCTAGAAAAACAAAACACCAATTTTCTTTAAAATAAATTCTTAAAAATAATTCTGTAGCGAAGCTGTGCTTTCAAAGCGTTACATGTGTCTGTCCCAAGATATTTTTGCCGCATATTTTCTTAAATCATTCGATATTTATAAATACCTCATGGTTCATACGATGTTCATTCAATGGTATGAAAAATTCCCAAGATTTCCCCTTTGAAACGCCCCCTCTAGCTTGTCGGGTATACATCAATACACGGCTAAAAATAAAAAGTTGAAAACGGAAGACATTAATAAGGTATTTAATTTACACAATTGCATATTCGTAACATGAACATTAACTTTTATTATACTTTCATATTAAATACTGCAATCTGATTGGTTTAGACGCAGTTGACAATCCGTTCTCTCTCCCTCGCACGCTTAGCAACGGGCCGATAGAACGAATTGTTACATGCGCGTTAATTATGCGCGTACGGTTCGCCGTAGAATTCACGTCTTTTCTATATAAAAGCAGTAAAATTTGCTATAAAAATTAAGACATTCAGTATAATAAAATAAATAGTGCCTGTTTGGGAGGGTACCAGTTGAAATTGACACCCCTCGAAAACCATTGTCAACCTCCGCTTCGCGTCGGTTGACAATGGTTTTCTCGGGGTGTCAATTTCAACTGGTACCCTCCCAAACAGGCACTATTTATATAGTGTTCACGTTTATGCATTTCTGTACGACCAGAAGAACAAACTAAAGATCTGCAAAAGGGAACATATAACACTAGGTCATCATTATAACCAGATAACTCTTGTATAACTCATAAACAACGATCCATTATCAAAATATCAGATTAAAAGATCTCGGTCAGTTTCTGTGTAGCATTTTCAAAGAAATAAGTTAAGATGAGTATAAATAACACTGCTAAAAATAAAACCTAATCTAATTATCACGCTTGTCTTTAAAAGTACTACAGATGTGAACTTTTTTTATTCCTATGATTTTGAATTTAAAGAAAGACCATTCTTAGGTTACAAAGTGTATTATCACTTTTGAAAAAGATTTGAAAAATAAAAGTAAGCACTTTACTCATTAAATACTGGCTTTAATGATTGTATTGGTCCAGCTATAACAATCTTCAACGGACTGAATAGTGCACTGTCCACGGTCTTCTGACCAGATGTCGCTCACACGTTTGACATGGATTCGATATCTTTATCAGGTCAACGGTAGCAGACCGAGCCACGTGTCCAGCTCGAGGTCGCGTGTTAATGTTTACAGAAAACTTAACTTTTAGAAGTAGGATATTTTTAGTATCTAATACTAACAGCATAGCAAAAATAGTTGATATTTCGTGTATAAACGTGATACGGCAAAAAGTGACATAAATATTGAGGAAACTGCTATTTTAAAATTTATTTCAAAACACGTACGAATTTTTTTTTATTATGTATCAAAGGACAAATACCGTTTTACAATGAAGCGCATTGAAGTAGTAAAAGTTTGCGTTTGAATGTTCTAAACTTTGTATCGAACGTCAATTGTTACATAAGACACGCCCATTTCTTTTTAAACGAGGAATGTACAATTCAATATTTTGAAGTGTACACCATTTAATATTATAAAGATGATCTATAATAAACAACATAGAAGACATAATTACATATAATTAAATATCGGGATGCAGCTTTTTCATTTCCAGGGTCCATGGGCACAACAAGATTTTCCGGCATAGAATTACACACATTAAACTTTGGAAATTTGACACCTTTTCTCTCCAAATGTACACGCACCGGATAATTTTTATGTCGACTTTAATACCCAATTTTTTTTCTTTCAAAATGCTATATGATTTATTGACATTTCAAATATCAAACATAACCAAGTTATACATGCCAAAATGTTCTAAGATTCTTGTTAGTTTAGAAACTAATTGAGAATGCCAGCAACAGTGTGACCGGTAAAGTGCCATGGGGAGTATTTTCTCGTGTGGCAAGGACATTCAAAGTGCGTGTTAAAACCGTCTGCAGAATATAGAAACGGTACGTCCAAGAAGGTACATATACGTTGTGACGAAGACTATTTCCTCGTTTCAAAAGAAATGGGCGTGTCTTATGTAACAATGGACGTTCGATACAAAGTTTAGAACATTTCATTCAAATGAAAACTTCAATGAGCTTCATTGTTTGTTAAGAACATATTGCTTATTGAAACCCGGCTATTCGGCAGCATCCCATGAACCTCTTAAATCTGTAAATCGCCGTCTGCCACGGTTAATTCTTCAAGTTTTCTCTCACTATCTTCACTGATAGTTATATAACTAAAAGTACAAGAATTTGGAACAGATGACCAAGGAACACTGTTACCCAATCAAGTAATCTTCCATAACACAGCCACACGTGACAAGGTCTCTATAAAAGAATCGGTGGACGTGTTCTCTTAGAATCCATACACACAGCGCAATGATGAAGGCGATTCTTTCTCTCTGTTTAATTGGATTTGCATTGTGCCAAGAAGGCAACATTGTACAGGTTGCACAAAAACTTGGTGCAACAACCTTGTTAGAGTTTGCAACGGAGGCTGGGTTGGCAGATACTTTGGCTACAGGAGGTAATTATTAAACGTTGTAGAATGACATAAAATGTTCATTGCTTTGAATTTGCCATTATCGATAAAAAGTTGTATAGTTTATATGAAATCATAACTGTAGATTAGATTAATATAGGTCCTCAAAAATAAAGGCATCAGAAATACAAATTTGTCCAACCCCCCCCCCCCCCCCCCCCCCGGGCGCATTATAGAATGATTTGATACTATTCAATAATAAGGGAAAAATCAAACTTCTTAAATTTTCTAAGAAAAAAACCTACCAAAATAACATATCTTAATTTATGGAGTGACAAAAGTCATATTGTGAAGTAGGGAAACAAAATTATGTATTAGAAACATCTAAACCCAGAACTATTTTCAATAACAATGCTATATATCAAAGTTCGTACCCATTGTTTGGTTTAAACATTAAAATTAATCAAATGGATTAGAAACAAGTTTTAACGACTTACTAGTTTCTCTCCTCAATTGTTGAAACTAAATATTCTTTTACGAAATACTAATAAATGTTTCCAATTTTACTTTCAATCATCTCTGCTAGCCAAGGGTTTTCGGTCCACCCCGCTCCCCTTAAAAGGAACGGAGTGGACCGAAAATCCTTGGCTAGCGATGATGACTTTCAATAAACAATTAGGAAAGCAAAGCAAGAAAACAAATTACCTTTATTTATTAGTAAAGATGTGTTATATACTTTTTTCGCTAGGACCGTTCACCGTTTTTGCCCCTACTAACGAAGCTTTCGCCAAACTACCACCAAAGGTGGTGGAATTCTTAAAGAAAAACAAAGAAGCTTTACAGGAGGTTCTTAAATTCCATGTTCTCAGTGGAAAGACGTATTCAAGTCAACTAAAAAATGAACTTGTAGTACAGACGCTTGACCCAAAGCTAAGCGTCAGAATCAACATTTACCAAAACGGCAAGGTAAGAATATAAAATAGTTTATACCAACACAAGCGTAACACATCACTGCCCTGTTGTTCTTTTCCCCCTATTGTTGCTGTTCTGCGCAGGTCATCACAGCTGATGGAAGTCCCGTAGTTCTAGCAGATCAGAACGCGACTAATGGCGTCATCCACGTCATCAACCGAGTGGAGTTTCCTATTCCTGTGATGGATGTAGTGAAGACAGCAGAGCGACTGAGTGAGCTGGGAACTCTGGTGAAGGCCGTTGTAGCAGCAGGTCTGCAGAATACCCTGTCAGGTATGTGCAATTTTTCACTGTTTTCACATTCCAGAAGCTTTCAACAGACATAAATTGCTAGTATAAATAATGTTTTTAATCTCTAGGTCCAGGCCCATTCACCGTGTTTGCTCCAACGGACCAAGCGTTTGCTGCCCTGCCACCCGGGACGTTAGATAATCTACTGAAAAACAAAACGGCACTCACAGGTATTACATCCAAACAAACGTTGACGTTTGAAAATGACTACGACCATCGAACCCTCTTAACACTTGTAAACATTCCCCTGCCTATTTTTAGACGTTCTTACATACCACGTGGTTAGCGGCACCTACTTCAGCTCAGGACTAACATCCGGAGCAGTCCCAACTGTAGAGGGCAAAAGTGTCAACATCGTCGTTGGACAAGGTAAATTATCAACCATATACTGTCCCAAGTCTGTTCTAAGTTATTGCTTCCATCAATTTTTGTTGGTTTTTAATTCAAATTAACAAACCTATCAATGAAGTACAATTAAAATCGATAAAAGGGAAAAAACCAAGACCTCTTCATCTGTTTATAACCGGAGAATTTCTCTTAAACAAAAAAAAAAAAAAAAAAGAAAAGAAAGAAAAACATCGTACGGAGATTCAAAATGGGAAATGTTTATATCTTTCTCCATTCGGAAGTACTCGAGATTTTACGGTATCATCCGGGGTACTAAATATTGTTTGCAATGCAAAATCCCCGTAGACTTTCGTTTTTTGGTTTCGTATTGAAATCTGAAGCGCTTAAGGGGCGTTGCAGGACAGATAATCTAGACTTTTTTCCTTCTAGTAAATGGATGTAGTATAGGCACAAAGGTATTTATGATTATCGAGATATTACGCAAAAATTGGTGGAAGCAGAAACTTGGGACAGAGTCTAGTATAAATGTAGCTCTTTGAATTCCTTCTTCGATGCCTCTTTTAACACTATCCATGTTGTAGGTGTGAAGGTGAATGGCGCCGATGTTGTGATGGCTGATGAAGCTGTAACTAATGGAGTTATTCACATTATTGACAAAGTTCTTATACCTCCTTCTTTTACTTGATTTTCTTTCTTTAGATCTTTTTTTGGTTATAAAATGCTTTTTTAACTACGGTAGTTTATAGCTTTATATAGGTAGTTTGCAATTGTGTGTATAATTGTACTTTTCATCAAAGATATATAATAAACACATACTCTCTAGTTGTTTTTGTGTTTTTAAAGGGACTATTTGTGAAACATCACATTTATCAATCAGTGTTTATGGCCAACGTATACTAACCTATAAACCTAATGGTTGAATCAAAGAAAAGTAGACCTGGCATCCTGCCTCCGAAAAAAATGAAACGAAATAACCTCCATATCTATGAGTCAAATGAATTTAAAACACCAAAACTAGCAAACAAGCAAAAAAACCTCATACAAAACATTGAACTAACTAAACTACGAAAAAGAGCAAACGTGTTATAAGTATTGTTAACTTATTGTTTATGGTGGCTTACTACTCCTTAAAATAGTTTATCAAATCAGCAGAGAATAACTTGATAATGATTAATAGCATGAATCATTTAAACAATAAAATGCTTTCTTTGATGATTCATGTGGGATATGAAGGTAGCGACATTTGCAGAAAAAATACATATCCCGCGTTACCAGGTTATGTAATTTTTTTCTGCAATGATCGCCACTTTCATAACCCGCATGAATCATCAAAGAAAGCATTTTATTGTTTATATTAACATCTTTTTTCTAACAAGTTGGCGGTGTCATTTCTGTCATGGCCCGGGTCTTCTCTGTATCTGCCTTGAGTCCCTCAGAACTGAGAACATGTCCAACGTAGGTCATTTCCTTTGTGCGGAATTCACATTTTTCGGAACTTAATTTCAAATTATAGTCTCTTGCTTGTTCTAAGACTTTCTTTAATCTTTCATTATGTTCCTTAAGGGTTTCACCCCACACAAGAATATCGTCGACAATGACTTCAGCACCGTCTATGTCTTCCACCATTCGGGACATCACACTTTGGTTTTCCGATGCACAGTTGAGACCAAATGGCATCCTTAAGAATCTGAATCTTCCCAGTGGTGAGTTGAATGTACAAAGTTTGGAACTGTCATCGTCCCGCTGAATCTGCCAAAAACCGGAAATTGCATCCAACTTGGATAAGTACTTGGCATTTGGCATGCGAGAATCAATTTCCTCAATGGTAAGCATAGGATAGTGAGGTCTTCTTATAGCTTTGTTGAGATCTCTAGGATCAAGGCAATGTCTCACTGAACCATGGGGTTTTTATGACTGTTACAAGACTGTTGACCCACTCGGTTGGCTCTATCTGCCGAACAATGATGCCGTTTTTCTCCATGGTTCTTAGTTTTTCCTTCACTCTTTGACGAAGTGCTACTGAGATACGTCTCGGTGGATGAACAACTGGTTGTACATCTTCCTTCAAGTGTATCTTGTGTTTGCCAGTTAAACGACCAACACCAATGAATAAATCTGAATAGTTCTTGTGTATCCCTTAGGTTTTGTGAGGCATGTGTTTCAAAATGTGACACGCTAAACATCTTCTGAACTAGTCCTATCTGTTGACTTGTCTCTGATCCAAGTATTGTTGGAGTTTTTATGTCCACAACTTCAAACAGAAAGTTGAATGTTTCTTGTTGAAATGTGCATGGTAATATTACTAATCCTGTGGATTTCATGGTATGTCCACTGAAACCTTTCAATACTTCTGATATCGGAATTGTTTCATTGAATTTCAGGCACTGTAGAACATTCTGACTAACGACATTACATCTGGCTCCAGTGTCCACATGCATTGTTACACTATGATCTTTCACTTTACAGTTAACTGTCCAGTCTGATTCTGGATTTACCGAATTCACTTCATGTATCATGCCCATGAATATTTCAGCAGATGTATCACTTTCTTCATCACTTTCACTGTCTGCATCTACCGGTATTTCTTGTACCATATTCCCTTTCTTCTTCTGTTTGTGATGTTCTTTAGTTTTAACATGTTTGTGGGAGTAAGACTGTGTTTTAGTTTTGCACATGCTTGCGAAATGGTCAGGCTTCTGACACTAATTACACAACTGTCCAATAGCAGGACATCTATCTTTATAGAAATGTTCGTATCCACATCGGAAACACTTCTGTTTCACCTTTAATGCACAAGGTTTAACTGCCTGCGACTTCTTCTGGGTTTCCGACGAATAATGGTAACCTGAAAACCAAGCTATATTCGTTTGATTCTCTAATATACGGTAAGACACGTTGATAACAAATCAATGGTGACATACACAGTTTCATAGCTCCTATCATACTTCGTCATGTCGTTTATAATAAACCACCATCTAACCAACAACAGGATTTGCTATTAGCCAAATAACTCGCTGACAACATTGTAAACGCATTTTATTGACAAAGATGCAATATGCAATATGATTTGTTTAATTTTGAACAGAATTTATTATTTTCAGCTTTGAAAACTTTCATTGTTTTACGCTTAAATGTTTGCAAACATGCACCATCCACAATAACACTTGCGCTAATGTTTTGTGGTAGTTGAGACGTTTGCTGCTGCTTCATGATCATCGTCTCTAGATTCGTCTTGGTTGATTACTGCATCAATGGTTTGATCACTGTTAATACTTTCATCAAAAGCAATTTTCCGATCGATATTTGCGTAGTCTTCTGCATTAATGTTGTATGCGCATACTCTTGATAGTTCAAAATTAACTAATAAGCGGTCTTAAATAGATATTTTAAAGTTATTATCTTTTTTCAACAGTGCTTCTTTATCTTTTTTATTATATAAAAACATTTGTGTACAAAATAGAAATAAAGTACATGACTTGTACTTCTATGATATCAAGAATATTATGTCTATTTGTATGTTTTTCTATTCGTTTTGTTAAATAAAATCTTAAAATATTAGTCAAAGTTGAATGAGTTGTTTTTTCTACCTCTAATTTCATTAGCTCGTATTGACCAATAGAATTGAAGCAAGTTGTATATAAGTTACATGTAATTCAAATTGAGTTAGAGCAGTTAACCATTTTCAGAAGTTTGTATCCAGCCAAAAGCATCTTATGGTATGAGAATTTTATATTAACTTATGTTTTACTTACCGCTGTAAGATGTTTAGTCTGTTTTTTTTATTATTTCTCCGTTTAATTACTGTGTACCTTGATCCTGCACTTACAAAACGGACATATGTAGAACTCACTAATAATTTTTCCATTGTCCGATAAGATTTTATGACAATTATCTATTTTCGAGAACATAGCAAAACAATTCGGACAATCTTTTCGATGATCCACACGAATAAATCCAATGAATATTAATTCTCCAGAATCACTGTAATCTCTTTTGCAAATTTAAATCCATTGTAGTTCATAATACGATATTTACAAATAAATCCAATGAATCACCGAATCCATAGATTAATCACATTTGTAGCGTTTTCGAGTTTTAATCCACTTTAAAATAATTTCCTTATGTTTGGTAGCCTAAAGTAATCCTCAATATAATATTTCGGTAGTAATTAATTACTTCTCATGATATAAACGCAATTCAAAAAGATACAAATGTTTTTTAAAATCCAAAATTAGAATAAAATATAATCCAAACGAAAATCACATAATAAATCCAAAACACATGTAAATGAATGAAAGGCACAAAAGTTAAAATCCAATCTAAAATCTATCATATCACTTCTCTCCTCCTCTTTCATTACCCCGGCTATATATACCTAATTACTCCCCTTACTCCCCATGAACTTTCCTAAGGTCAGACTATAAATCTAAAGACTATAAATTACTACTCCCCTTGCTCCCCACATTACCTATTATCTAACACTCTCCTCCTAATGCAATTAACTGCTCTTCATGACCTGTTCACAGTCAGGGTTAAAAAAAACCAATTAATCTAAACTATGAAATAAACATAAAATAATGAAAACAAACTAATCTACTGAATAAAAAGAAATAAAAAAAAAACTAAAAAAAATATTAAATTAAAAATTAAGTATGCTACAATACTGTATCATATAACATGATACAAATATATATTTAATGAATAAATATCACAACATAAGATTCAATATTATAGGAATAGAAATGCAGACATATCAACAGTCATATATATCAAGCAATTTTGAGGGAGGTAGGACAATGTGTTTCTAAGTATCATTGATAATGCAGATCAGGCTCTGTATCGGAAACTAGCCATATGTTCAAATCCAAAGTTATATGAACTTTAAAAGTTGGTCAAAACAGCATTTTCTTCCAACATTCAAACATGCATTAACTACTCAAAAACACTTATTAACTGTTTGAACAGAATTTACTTCATTTTGTAACCAGCTAAAATATCCTAACACAATTTGAGTTGTTCTAAAAGCTTTAACCTGCCTAATCATCTAGATACTGTATACAAGAAATATTTAAATACGTTTTATTTTCGACCCTTTCGTTGTCAGCAGGCGAATTCCAAAGTTTCAAATTATCTCTCTATACTGTAAACAAAACTGTGTCGGTGTGAATTCAAGAATTGGCCAAAATGGTTTGCAAAACTAGAAGGACGAAATTACATAGTTGAAAATAACAGATTACGGTAATCAAGATCTCTCCATATGTATAGCTACCTTTGTGATTCTATTACAAAGGAAATCAACCATGCAAGTTTAAATAAGCGAGTACTGTTATTTACATGAATATGTGACGTGCTCCAAAAATCTAACTTCCACCAGCATTCGAAACCTATGGCTCAGAATTAGCATCCAAGCTTATGTAGTCCATCAGTATTACAAGATGTATCATTTTTTGTTAAATGTGGTAAAGATTGTACCAATAAAAACTAAGATTTGTCTATCAAAGGGCACCTACTCCAAAATCTTTAACCTGCTCCAAAAACCCTTAACCTCCTCCAGCATCCGAAACCTATGGGTTAGATTCAGAATTCAAGCTTGTCAAGTCTATAAGTATCATAAGATGGACCATCCATGCAAGTTTAGTGAAGATAGGAAACAGTAGTAACTTAGATATGGTTGTCAAAGGGCACCTGCTCAAGAGCCTTAACCTCCTCCAACATCTGAAATTTATGACTCAGATTCAGTAGCCAAGTCTTTTTAAGTCTATATGAAGATATAACAAATAATAAGCTAGAGAAGTTAGAGACCGAACCTCCTCCATAAACTTTAACCGGGTCGAAACGCCGCTGCTAAGGGTATTGCATAAGCTCCCACCGACTTTTCTCGTTGAGCTAAAAATTATTTGATGAACAAACAGTATCTAATGTACTAGAGTTTCATCAGCTTCGCTAGATATCACAAACGTTAAGGATTATATGAGGAGACAAAAGTCACATTAAAGGCACAGACCAGAAAGTTTTAAAATATAATTAGCATGTTTGTGCAAGAGACTTCGGACACGTATCAGTAGAAGATAAAGGAAGTCGGAACATTCTGTATTGAGGACTTTTGAAACAAGCCAAGTCTGGATTTGTTTTGTCTGTTTTTTAAGTTGTCTTATTTGAAATATTCTCTTCCAATGCATGGTTGTAATGTTTTATTTGATACGCGTTTCTTACATGAATGCAGTGGAGCATTAATAGTTCTCTCATCTTTATACAACGGATGTTTTCTTATATATGTGACCTACTCCAAAAACCCTTAACCTCCTCAAAGCAATACATATGGATCTGATTCAGCATACAAGTCTGTCGAGTGCTTCAGTGTCTCAAAATACATCATCCATTCAAGTCCGTTAAAGATAGAACCAATAATAACTTAGATATGGTCATCTAAGGCACCTGCTCCAAAAACTTCAACATGCTCCATAAACCTTAACCTCCAGCATTCAAAACCTAAGGCTCAGGTTTAACATCAAATCCTGTTATGTGCATCAGAAACACAAGATGCATCACCCATCTAAGTTTGGTGAAGATAGAAGCAAGAATACCAGTAACTTAGAAAGGGTCATCAAAGGGCACTTGCTCAAAAAAACTTAAACCGAGTCTGCATGCCCATGGCACGCCAAGCTAATAAAACAATTCTTAAACATCTCTTTTTAAAAGTATTTATAAGCTTGTGTTTGTACATTCAGATAATAATATAAAAATTTATTTTACACACATCAAAATAAATCTCTGAATATCAAACAAAAGACCACATCCCTCACCTGAGCACAGAGTTATCAATTGATATAACCGTTAATATTTTTTTAAAAACAACTACAGTGGTAGAGGATAAAAAGTTTGAAAAAAAAGAATTGAAATTAACACTATGGATTAAAAATGTATATTTAAGGAATAAGGAATCATTCTTTGGGTATTATGAGGTGATAATTTCGGTCGGGGCGTGATAAAATCCAATAAAGCCCGAAGGGCTTTATGATAGATTTGATCACGCCCCGACCGAAATTATCACCTCATAATATTCAAAGAATGATTCCTTATTACTTATATTTATATAATTTTAAGCCATCGTACGATTAAATATTTAAATATAAATAAACAAACCCCGCTGGCGCCTCAATTTGGCGTTATTTGAAGTTATGGATTATATAGTACAAAATCGATACGTAGTGTTATCACAGGCAAAGACAATGTAAGTATATCAGTATGGGTGTATTTTATATCACAAATTGTAAAAAGGAATTTCCTTACAAAACAATTGTGAGAATTCCCTCTCAACGTACATGTACCTATTCAGAAATTTGCAGCCTTAAATCTTTAAATCGTTAAATCTGCACTATACCAGGGTGTTTGATTAGCATTGTTCTTCATAAACTACATATCATAGTGTAAAAAATAAAATGCAACACATATTGGGCTTTTTTGCAATAAAATGCAGCAATTATTTTCAAAATGTGACAAATCATCATGGCACTTGGTTTTCGATTTATACATGACTCCAAAACTAGCTAGACTTCCTTCAGAAATGACCAGAGACAAAAGACTCTAGGTCTGGTGAGTTTTAAGGAACATTTCCTTGATGAATACGGAATTCACGGCTGTTTCATAGATAAAAGATGATTTCCTCATCTAACTTATCAGTAACTGAAAAAACTATATAAATTACAATACAATCCCTGGTTACTCTGCAAATTATACTATGCAATTTTAATATTTTAATGTCCGTGTTGCAAACAAAGAATAAAATATAAAAGAAAATAGTTTGTAGTTCTAGAAACGAATGGACAGATGGAAACTTGAAAAAGGGTAATCAGAGAAGCGAATGTTTTATTTTGTCCTCTTATCACAAGAAGTAATGCC
>CM035813.1:45501409-45506409 GCA_020458035.1 Magallana ariakensis
AATAATTACCGGGTAAGCACTTTTGAGGTTGGTGCTAATCACATTGTTTAATCACAAATAATTACTCAATTCATTGGGGCGTGGGTGTCATTGTTAATATTCAATAAATTTTAATGACTTCTTTTTACCATGACGAAGCTCATTTGACCATCACACGCACATGTTTAATCTTTGCAGTCTACCATGATAAATTTCTTGCGGAGAGCCATGAGAAAGCCTGATCCAGGGTAACTAAATTTCATAATTTTTGTAGAGCAATTTTTCCTTTACCTTCATGTACCCATGCTCATCTGCTTAATGCCAAGAAGTAGAGAAAATAAAATTCACCATTAAATTTTGCAATATGACCAAGAAAGTCCTCCTAATACCTGAATCCCCAACCCAAAGGTTATAACTTTAAAAGGTAGAGGCTTCGATGCTCTTCTTAACATTGTACTCAGTTTGCATGGTATACGACTGGTTCTAGAGAAGAGGTTTTTTAAAAAGAATAAATGCTTATTCATCATTTGACCATTTGACTGATGGAGCTCCATCCAAACAACAGAACCCCTGATATTTTAGGTAATAAATTTGACAATTTCTGAGGAAGTTTCAATGCTCAAATTCTAACCATGTTTTTTTTTCTCTTTCAAAGATTGCATTTTCATTTTTACCATAAATTCAGAGTCTGGGGGATGGGGGTAGTGGGTTACATTTGATATATAAATAAACTTTGATAACTTGTCAATTGGTTCTAAAGATTTTGATCAAGGCCGGGTTACGCTAGCTTACCTTTGACTTTACAAGCCGTCTATCTCATAACTTATTCTGGAGTTTGCTGACAGGCTCTCCAGAACCGGTTGGAAAACACAACCAAATATGAGGTGCAAAACAATTATAAAGATTATGTTCTCTTGTTTAAAATGAGCATACCAAAAGCAGTTGAATTAATACACAGTAATGTTTTACGGTGCTACCGTTGTGGCGAGCGCAGCAGGAAGTACACATACCTTGCATCATTGTCAACATAGTGATATTTTGATAGTTATCAACTAAACATCAAAGACTTTTTGAGAGAGAGAGAGAGAGAGAGAGAGAGAGAGAGAGAGAATTATTTAATATTTTTAAGTTTCAACGTTAGGGAATATTCCCGCTTTTTTGCAACACTCTGTTTATTTTTGCATACGTTGTATCCATGCCTCTGGTCCCTGTTTGTAGGTGTTCAATTTCCCACTTTCCAATTTAATGGTTTGACAATGTTGACAATATGCAATATCTGCATAGATTTTTTCACTGTTTTTTTTCTCTTTAGTCTTTATCATTTCGTTCAAAATGACTTTTTTCTTTTATTATATCCTTTCTACTTATACTTACTGTTCATGCATGCAAAATTACACTGTAGCTTAAAATTGGATCGATATGACAGTAAAGTATGGCTCTTGCTTGTGTGTGTGTGTGTGTGTGTGTGTGTGTGTGTGTGTGTGTAAATATATATATAATCTCTCTATCAAAATTAAAAACAAAACAAAGCCCAAAAAAACCACAAATCATCTAAGGCAGGTATTGCAGTTTATACTGAAATAGCTATAGTACACGCATCTCGACTCAATACGAAGTAATGGATGTAAAAAATCTCTTGGGTCTATCCAAAGCTTGTGCGCTACTCAAAACGTGTCTTCAAACCTCAAGGCACCGTTAATTACGAGTAAAATGTTAACCATTTTTCGCATAGCACAACAGGAGAAAATATTAGAAAGCATTATGAGAGGTACACAAAAAAATTTCTTGATGAATCTGTAGGTTTAGCTCGTTCATTTTCCCGTTCATTTTCCCGCGCACACAGGTTCTTAGAGCTCTCTAAAACTGTATAAATAATTATACACTATAATAACATGCATGTACAAGACACACCTCTACCGTCTGTCCAGAATCGGGTCCATCCTGCACAGCGATTGTCAATGATGTTCCCTTAAAGTGGGCTTCCACTGCTCTACAAACTCGCTGAACACACAAAGATAAATCAGCTACCTCAGCTGATGTCAGGTCACTGAAACGTTTTGCTGGGCGCAAGGAAGACACAAGGACATATGTTTATAATTCAAGGAAATGGAAAAAGTAGCTTTCAGGTGGCTCAAAGCCATGAGAGAGAAGTTAGCTAGTTACATACATTCTGTATTTGAAGTGACAAAAAATAACCATAGAGCTACAAACAATTAAACCCTATGACATTTCATTCAACAATATAAACATCTACTTATAGTTCTGGTTTCCTTTGAGATATTTGGATAAGTCAATCTGCATAATACGCCTTTGATGATGTAAAGTAAGTTGTTCAATTTAAAAAAAATTGAACATAACAAAGAGGAAATCTTTAACTTTTTAACTTGTATCAATTTTAACCACACTCTGCTAATGATGGAAACAGGAACTTGGGACAGACTATAGCCAATCTTAATCTGATCTTTTTAAAGGATACGACCTGGCAGCACTGGTTTGATGTTAACAAAGGCAAAGCTGAGAGCTGTTTTGTAGAACACCTGTCCACAACCAATTGAGTGCTGGCCAAACTGATAATGAAAAGTATCATCGATATTGCCTACAAAAAATTCAAGAAAGCAAGTGACATAGTTTGAAGACAAAACTGGCTAAAAAAAATTTTCATAACAATAAACACACACAACAAACAGGATGTCTCAGTTAATCATGGGAATACCCTTTCTGCAGGCTAACTCAATTTAAAAACTTGATATTTTAAGTCTTACATACAAGATACATATGTTGACGGTACGAGATAACACGTCTTTGTTATTAAATATTAGGTCATAATTACATGATAGTAAGTTGTATAAACAATATGTACATGAAATAGTTTGTGAAAAAATAAGTCTCAACTGAGACTTGAACCTAGGGCCTCTGGTTAACCATGCCAGCACTCTAACCACTTGCTGAGCTTTTGAGACCTGAGTTATTGACTGACCATCACACACCTGTTAACAGGTGACAGATATAAACTCAGTCACACATGAGACTGTATGGTTTGAAAGTGTTCAGACATTGTATTGTTGTCATACTAGAAAAGTTAAATATGGTGGATAATGTTCAAAAGGCATAAATGATGAGTAAAAGATTAACATAAATGTGTCATATCATAACTTTTTATATGTAAGCACTTTATCAACTGTCAGAAAAGGCTATTCAACACACTATAAGATACTTTGTTTAAGCATTAATCAACATCTTTTATAAAATTGATTTTTTATTATAAATTTTCAAAAAATAATTTTACACACTGGTAGGCAGAAAGAGTTCTTAGAGTTTTACTTAATACGTATACATTATTCCAATTCTTAGACAATTTTCTGTCTTCTTACAGGTCTCCTTAACTATCTACAACTTATTGGTTACTTGATATGATATCAAACCCTTGAGGATTTCTAAAAGATTGTGTTAGAATATACACACAAATATAATGAATTTTTATGACACATTATTTAGGCCACACCAATATAATTGCTTGTTCGTCGGACATCCAGTGAAAAAAGGTACAAGCGGGCGAGCGGTTAAATAATAAAATTATTATTTCTTGTAGCCAAAATATTTAGGCTGTACATAAATAAATTTGTATTATTTAAAATGCGAAAAATAGAGCGGAATAGAACAGAAAACATCACAGAATTTCCTGGATGCTGGATATTAATAATAATATTATTTAAATACGAGCGTGTGGGGTCCGACGAACAAGAAATTATATTGGTGTGGCCTTACTGATTTTGTTAGTAAATTACATCCTAACTTTTTTTTTTATCTTTCCAGCAGTGACAAAACATTTATAATAAAAAAAAAGTGTAAAGCTAAAACTCAAAGTTCTCTTGCCTTATTACTATTCATTACAATGCCAAACTTTAAATATAAGCCTTGTGTCTGGATGCCTTGTAAATCTGAAAACTTGTTATTGTAAATGTGTATTAAAGAGGATTACTGGTAACACCTTTTAATGTTAAAATGTCCAATGTCTATATGTACAAACAATACCCATTTCAACTCTTTATATCGAGCCCAAAATTGAAAACATGTACAATGTAGTACTGAAGTAAGCAAATAAACATTATTCCATGCCAAAAATAACTACATACATTTATCACAGTTATGCTTTCTATCAAGCCTTATTTGACTCTCTTTGGAGAGTATAATGGAGTTCTTTCTACAAAGCCAATATCAAATCTTTGACAAGACCAATGAGATGATCTTTTATCTTTCCCTCTCAGACTCCCCTCAGTCCTATAGGAATAAGCCCAATGTGACAATATACACAGCCCAAAGTGACTTTGAATACCAAACACAAATGAATCTCTACACAAAATCAATTTCATACTTTACATCATGTCCATCATACCAATTCCAAAGTGACTTTATACCTTGCCTTATAGAATTCTTTTATACCAAGCACAACAAGGTGACTGTCCCTTGCAACCCAATAGGGACTCTATTTTATCAGCCTCATCAAAATCTCTGTAAAGAACCCAGTGTTAGTCCTTTCTAAACCCAGTCACACACTATATCAAATACTGGTAATTATTCATTGTTTCATTAACATATACATAAGCAGACAGGTAAAGATGGAAATTCTTAATTATGAGTTGAAGTGTGCGCAACCTTTGTTATATGACTGCAAGAATCCGTATAGATCTGGCCTTCTGTGTCTCATTATGGGCATCTCATTCCGGATCTTTTTAATCATGTTTAAGTTGATCTCAGCAAAACAGACATCAACTCCATCACTGCATTGAGCAACTACAGCTCCCCAAGGATCAACGACCTGATATTAAGCAAAAGTTTAACTTATTCTCTTTATTTATACACTAGACATTAAATTATAGGAAGGATTTATTTGAAATCATGTACATTGTACTATCTACTATAAACGTGGATATTTCCATTTGTTGTCGTTAACTGAAATCCCCCATTTTTGCGATATAAATTTGTATCTCTATAAGAACTGAGCTGTAGGATCATAGCTTGCC